>JAODUH010004145.1:0-10886 GCA_027564835.1 Typhlichthys subterraneus | reverse complement strand
ATGTAGACCGGAAGGGCATACTCCCAGGCCCCCTCCAGGATCCTTGTGAGAGTAAAGAGCTGGTCCGTTGTTCCACGTCCAGGACGGAATCCGCATTGTTGTTCCTCAATCTGAGGTTCGACAAGTTACATTTAAAGAATTTAAAGTTAAATTTAAGACTTTATCACATCTTATATAAAGTCTTGCTTTTATCAGATCATGTAAACGTATAAAAAAAGTCATACTATATATGGGATTAGCTATGACTGACAGTCATAACATGTAAATAATGTATTATTATAATCATGTATTATATATTCATACTGTATGCTTCACTTATTTGTATCCATGTTTCCTTTTTAGTTATCAATGTTTCATATACATCGATAATAAAACACAAGAGATCAAATAAACATACTGTAGAATTCTGCAAAATGTACCTTCCACTGGAGCTATCTGCCAGTTATGATTTCAAAACATAAGAGCGATTAATCAAGTCAAATTCAATGCAAGCTGGTATGAATTATGCTGTCGGATAAAAACAACACACCTTTCAACCAATGGCTATAATTGGACTATATTAAGACAGCTATTTATTCTAAAACATATACAGAAACAAAAACATAATGAGTTTCAGCCATCTAAAGATATATGGTGTGATCTAGGTTAATTTTGAAAGGTTGATACTGTTTTATTCAGATATATCAGTGAGGAAGACGGAAGCCTTGCTCCTAAGATTTCTCCTTGACATGGATGAATAAAGAGATTAGAGGATCAATACAGGCAAAAAACTAACCATAAACGCATGTGATGATTTGACATATCTAATAACAAATGTATCAAAGTTATGTTGAAATATATTTAAAAACAAATGTTTAAACCATAAAAGCCAAATAAGGTTAGTGAAACCTTTGGATGAATGTCAAGATGTTATTTGACCAGTGACACAATGAGAACTATTTGAACATTGCCTCTAGTGTGCATGCAATCTTCCATGCAACGTTTGTCAGAACATTGAAATGTAGAAAATGAAACAAGGTTGGAATATGATGAAATATGGCTCGTAGAATAAAGAGATGATTGAAGAAATACCTGACACAATCACACATGGCTGATGTAAGTCAAATACCATTGTACAGTACAGTTTCTTTTTTTGCTGTCAGCCAATGCATGTTCAAAATGTTTCTCTTAATTTATGGATATGTTGTTCTTTACAGGCATACCAACACTTTCCACATAACAAAATACAAACATGTATAAAACAAATGACAAGTAATCTATCTTGCATTTTATCTACCACATTAGATAGTTTACAAGTAAGATAGATTACACTGAAATAAAACACAAACTTTCCGTCTAGCCACAAAGTTCAAAATATACTTTTATTTTTTAATTTTTATTATTTTAGCTGACATTACCTTCGTCCTTGAAAAGATAAGAACAAAGGAGAAATACATTATGAACCATAGCATTCAACGTACCACTCACAGTTTACGGTCTAACAAATTTACTTATTTGCATAATACAAAGGCTCACTGTATCTCTTCGACAATGTATTCATCAGCCATCTTAAAGTTTAATTATCTGGTATTAAAGGAAAAAAAACACACATTTTACTGTCACAAAGTGATACTTTTGATACTCTTGATTCAGTTCTCGGTGTAGCCTATAAACATTATGCTTTGTGTCACAAACTCAGTGCACCGTTTTCCCAACATAAATGTCTCCATCGAGGTTATGTTCACTGTCTATTTGATATTCCCTCTCTCATTAAGCAGGGAATCTTGTTTTCATTTAATGTTCCATTCAAGTGTAGTGTTTTGGCATAATTTGTATCATTCTTTGCAAGCTTTCCTCATTCTGTCAATATAATCTTTATCAACATGTTTATCAACCTTGCACACCGCTGAAACTATATTATATAAAAACCCTAGGAAATATATTGTGAACCTGAAACACTTCTGCTTTGATGCCCGGTGCTCCAAACAGCTCCCATGTCATAATCCTCAACCATTTCCTCCTGGCACTGCAGACAGGCATGCAGACCCACTTGGATATAAGTAGGCTAGCACTACTCCACTGAAAGATTAGTCAGATTCTCCCCAGTTGAAACAATCATTAGCATAAATTAATGAATGAAACGTCAGCATTTTGTGCGTTCGAAATCATTAACAATGGTTCAAGTTAACACTTAGGCCTGATTACTTTATTGTGCATTTGTTAATGAGCATTAAGGATTAATTTGTTAAATTAATTACCATTATTCCTTCATTAATTATTAAAGCTTCTTTCAGGTATGGCTATTAGATTAGGTAAAATCTAAACTAAATGGTTAAAGTAATACCATATCCACGTATGGACAGCCCAAACTGTTTATCTAAAAATCACTCAGAAGTGGGGTTAATATCAAGGTCACAGGGAGAGTTCCAAGAGGCCTCTGATGTCATAACATCTTATATATAGCTGTCAAATTCCAGAACGCCTTTGTGCACACCAAATGTTTGGACTGTATGTTTTCCGTGGCCTCATAAATTACCACATCGTAAAAAAAACAGTGCCAGTGGGCTGATCTTCTGGGAGAGAGCAGGCATCTATTTATAAGTTAATAAAGTGTGGTTTTGAACAGGTGTGAAAGCACTCTCTAGACAATGGACTTGGCTCACCTCAACACTAATAGCAAATCAATGCAGGGCGCTACAAACACAGGCTATTTTTGCTGTCCCAGTTTGGTTAGTGACTGGTTGTGCCATAGGTAGGCTACTGTACCTGCATTGCAAGGTGAACCCATCAAAAGTGTAAACCATTTATTTTGTATTTGTCAATATATTTATCACGTTAGCACAGAACTGAATAAAGATGTACTATGCGAAAGGTGGATGCACATCTGCTTTTCTGTTGTGTATGTGACATTATTTTCCCTTTTTTAATGTTTATTTTGCCAACTGCAAGTTGGCAAAACTGCTACTGGACTGGTTCAGTAGCTATGATGGAAAGATATGGGTGATGGAGCTTTCACTCTAATCTTTGCCAGTTCCCCACCCATGTGGTCTCATTATGCCTTTCGGAGTGAAAATACAATTCCTCCAGCTGTACGTTTTACTTGTGGTTACTTTATTTGCCATGCATATAATATGCATAATATACTTTGTGGGGGCCTTGAAGCTGTGTAGTAGTTGACATTGACGTCAAATCTGTGATTGGTGGCCAGAGAGGGGGGGAGGGAGAGAGAGAGAGAGAGAGAGAGAGAGAGAGAGAGAGAGAGAGAGAGAGAGAGAGAGAGAGAGAGAGAGAGAGAGAGCGACACAGTCAGACAGACAGACAGACATCTGGTTGAAATATCTATATCTCAGTAGTATTAAATGACAATCCAGAAAGAATTCATGCAGGTTTTTTGGTTTGCCTCAGCCAGTCTCAAATGGTGGAATAACACACAGTCTAGTGGAACTGGAATTTTGTGGGTGCCGTTTTCAGCATTAGCCTGACGCATGCGACCGATACCCCAGTCTCTGGGGAAAGATTAGCACTCTTTTCAACAACATATGGCCTGTGTGAGGCCAAGCCTAACGCAGCAAGCCAAGTGCAACCAAAACATTTTAATGCTGCACTTAGCAAAAGTCTGAAGCAAGTTTAGTCACCATTCAAAATTGTGTGAATACAGTTTGAATACAGTTGGATGCTAAATTATGAGAAGAAAAAAAAAAGAATTTCAGCTAAGTATATACTGCTTTCTTAAACATCGTGGTTGTCTGTACCTACTCAGAAAACTTACATTTATAAAATGAAAAATGAAATTAAATCATAAGGCTACTATAGACGGACGCAAGATGCAGATATACAAATCGTTTCAGGTCAAAGAGATAAAGCCTTACCTCCTGCTTCCCTGAGAAAGGGTGATGTGTCAGACAGCCTCGCATCTCTTCCTGAAAGAGATAAAGTTGAATGGCTGTCCAGCCACAGCTCCCTGTAGACCTCATAACACACCGCTGCCTGCCATGTGACCAACTGTCACTTCTCTGAGGGGGATGGCAGGTCTATTGTTAGGGACACAAGTCCGACTCTACCTCGAGAAAGGTTGGCTGGTTGGTTACTTTACTTCTGAGCGACCAAAACGTTGAAATTACAGTCAATGATGTGCTGTGCTGCATGTTAGGCATTAATTATGAGCTTAATTGTCAGTGAATGAAGGACATTCAGCAATGTGGAATAACTAAAAAGTCTTTATTGCTATTGTTGCGTTTTAATGGTACAATGTTGAGAAGATTCATCCAGATGGAAACAACAGTATCCATTACAATAACATCATATATTGGTGAAACGTAAGATTGTGTGCTTTGCAAAGCCGCATCTCTACACATGAGACATGTGTTTGGTTATTAAACATTGAAATTAAAGAATAAAAATGAAAATGGAGTTGTCATAAAAAAAATATATTTAAAAAAACAATACAGCAACATGAAACCACAGTATAAAGCAAGACAATAAATGTCACATTAAATCACGAGAGATATATTTGGGTCGAGCTCTTCTGCTCTTTTCAGGAGCCATGGAATGTGATTGTCAAGAGTTTTGAGCAGAACATAGATTTGTTTAATGCCCCTGATAAACTTGCTTCTTCTTTTCTCTATATTAAGAACTTGAATGTTCTACTCAACCTCCTCTGTGAGTTAAACTAAAGAAAAATGAATAAAAAGGGGGGGAATAAACACACCCCTGCGGAAAAATGCTGAAATTATATGAAGCTGATACCATGTATTTCTCCCTTGCTTGTCAGTTATATAAAAAAAAAAATGTATTGCTATCATAAGGCCAAAAAAAACAAAAAAACAAAAAAACAAAAAAAAAAGACAGTGGTACTTATGCTTACATTGTACTATCTCACTACACACAGGTGAGGCCTTGATTCCGTAAACAGAGGCTAACAGGCTTACAACTGGGCTGTAAAACTACCGTTTCCCCTTTCCTATATGAAAACCTTGTATTCCGCTGAAGAAGTGACAGCACTTGCTTGTACTTTAAACAGGAATGTCTACGAAGATTTAAGTGACCGCGAGTATCCGACAACAGGTACAAAATCGACAAAATATGAGAAATTGGAATGTAAAAAGATAAATAATAATAATAAAAACAAAAATGCATTATAAATGTCATAATGGCCTTCTAAATATTCAGGTTTTCTGTCACTGCCAAAATAATTGCTGTAACTGCGGGCTGGTGAATAATCAATTTGAATAAAAAAAAGCAAAATTAATATTTCACGAGTATAAAGATATTATATAAGATACAGTATAAGGATTCATATTAAAAACAACATGTGTGCTAACATATATTACTCAGACCATTGTTGCGCTATTGGTAAGACATTACAAAAGTGAAATCAGCTAAATTCTAGAAGTGCTTTCAATTTTAACCTGAACTGGTGAATAAAATAGCAATGTGTGAAGCTTTTGCTTTAAATATAAATTAAAAAAAAGAGATGGATAATTACTGTATGAGGGATAACGAATGTCATGTGATTTCTTTGGAATACCAACATCTGTAATTTGTCTTCTTAATTAATTTAGGGCAGGTGTGTAACAAAGGAGGAGACTAAATTTAACGGATTCTTTTCTGAAAGGATCTTACAAAACAAAACGCCCAAATTTCACAGCATGCTTTTTTCTTTTTCTTCTTTTAGATAGCAACAATTCAATGTGCAAAGACACTATACCTAGCAAGCATATACAATACAATGCAGTTTTGATACAGTGCTTGGGAAGTGTCTGTTCTTTCCCACCATTTATTGGGGTCCTCTTGGATGTGGCCTCATTATTTGGTACATAAGACATAGTCAAAAAGGAAGAGTCTCAGATTGTCATGGTCCATGTCTTCAGTGGCCTGTCAAGGCATTAGTGTCCCATACCTAAGAAAAGTCATAAGACAGGTCTATTAGATACTAAAGGCTATACTTAACAGTAGGCTACTAAATCTCACCACATCTCAAACAGTGTTTATGTCTGCTGGATAATAATAATTAGCACTATGCAATTTTCCCCCTAAAACACAGAAATGCATTTAACTATTGTAGATGTTCGTCAAACATTTTGTGGCCGTCTTAATGCATTTCACCTTTGCTTTCATTGCTGCTATGATTTATGATATGCTGTTCTTGTCAGCACCAAAGCATTTACATTTATTTTTAAGACATAGTTTATGCAAACAGGAAAATTTAACTATACCGCAGAGGGTAACAGACTGGTGACACATTTTAACATTAACTAATTGATTAATATGCAATCTTATTTAGTTATTTTTACTACAATAAAAAAAAGAGCATTATCTTCTAAAATTGAGTAAATTAAGATAAACAGATAAACCAAGGAGGATTGTATTTAGTTAAAGTGGCCCCATCACAAAAGGGTGATTTCATTTTGGAACATGACTCAAATCCTTTCCTGGGCTACAACATGCATGCAGCACAACATGGTGCTGAATGCCTTTTACGTCTCTGGACATAAGGTCGGTATGCTGCTCTTTGTGCTATTGCAGTAACTAGCTCGGTGCTATTGCAGTAACTAGCTCGGTGCTGACACAGTAACTAGCTCGTGCTGACGCAGTAACTAGCTCGGTGCTGACGCAGTAACTAGCTCGGTGCTGACACAGTAACTAGCTCGGTGCTATTGCAGTAACTAGCTCGGTGCTGACACAGTAACTAGCTCGTGTTGACGCAGTAACTAGCTCGGTGCTGACACAGTAACTAGCTCGTGCTGACACAGTAACTAGCTCGGTGCTGACACAGTAACTAGCTCGGTGGTGACGCAGTAACTAGCTCGGTGTTGACGCAGTAACTAGCTCGGAGTATGTTCCAGTGCGTGTGGAAAGGGAGTCTTACAGAGGCTATACAAATCTATTACAGAGGTGCGTCATTCTCTGGGTCAGGCTGGGGTGGCGTGTTAATATCCAGCGGACAAACCAGTGTGTGGCAGGTGCCAGAGGTGGTAACAGTCCAGAATGCCACTGTGTCATGGAGGGAGACCTATGAGAGAGCTATGGAGAATGCACGGTCTCTGAGCACGCAACTGTCCAGGGAGGACAGCATAATGTATAGGCTGCACTCAGTCAAGATAGTAAACAATGCAAAGGTGGCATTTATCAACCTCGTGTGGCAAAACACCAAGCGGCAAAGTGCAAGTGTAAAAAAAGATATACAGCTGCCAGCCTGTCACTGTCTGTTATTTATTTTATTAGACAGGTGTGTGGTACTTATGAGAGGTCAGTTAATGGTCCTTCTCACACATTAACATTCAAAGCACGGCGCCATACAGTACATACAGGCTAAAAAAAAAGATACACATGTCCTGCCCTGCCCTGCCCTTATAACTAAATATACCCAAGCCATAATGACATCTAGACTGGTGATAGAAACAGACTCACCATTGGTGACTGATTTAGTCTCCTCTCTACCCATCGCCTGATAGAGAGATAGATAGATAGATAGATAGATAGATAGAGAGAGAGAATACAGGTTTACTCGACACCATGCATTGCGTAGAATAATTATATGCACAGAGAGAATGATTGAAAGTAATATTGAAAATCAATGGTTCATTCATTCACATGTTATTAATTATATGTTATTCTGTGTGCATGGCTCACGGTAACTCCGGCGGTTAAGTGCTTCTCTGTGAGTTAAGTGGCAACAGTGTGTTATGCACATGCTTTAGATTGACATTCGTTCACGTGTCTTGTCTCCAACACTACTGGGCCTGCGTGACGTTCTGTCCAATGTCACAGTTTTCCCTGTGATCTCATAAAGCTGTGGAGGAATCAACCCCCCATCCTTGACACCACAACATACAGTAGGGCGGTTAAGCTTATAATGCGCGTCGATAACCGCTAAACCTTCCCTGCCCAGTGCCCAGCGTTTACTTCACTGCGGACCCCCACCTAACGGCCACCATCCCGGCTAGCTCACTGTGTGGTTAGCTAGCGTGGGCTGTTACTGTGCAAGGGGATAAGCTTTTAACATTTGAACATTGCCGTGTTGAACATCACAAAACCAAATATGGAAGCATTGTCCGAAATAGAGTAGGAAAACAGACACTCCCTAAAACCAGCTTCTGGGGGGGGGGGGTAGAAAATAAAAAAATAAAAACCATACAGTATGAACATTTTGGCACAGTCACTGCTGACAGATTATTTACAATTACCTGTATTCACTGTGAGCTGATAACAGTTATTCACTGCCGTGAGACAACCTGGCATTGTGTGGCTTGTTGTAAAATAAGTGTGCAAGTTTGGCAGCAACTTTGCTCGTGTTCAGAGAAAATGACAAGGAGGAAGGGTGAGGCAAAAAAAACACACAGCCATTTGTGAAAAGCTTTCGACCTGTAGTTGGACAATGAGAGTGGCGCCAATACCATTTTTACGACTTATCCTTTACGTTGAGCTCTAATGTTCTCAGTATTGCTGAGTCGGCCTGAACTGGATGATTAAATCTTTTTCAATTTAATGGTTTTGTAAGTACAAGAGATTTGTACTAATACCATTGGAATATTGAAAATGGAGTGTGGAAGGAAACTCCTCGATTATAATTATGATTAAGATAGAAAAAAAGCAATCCTGTCCAACCACAGCGGAAAAGAGAATAGCTTTGATAATAGCAAAAAAAGTATATAGTGTGCAGTTATGACATCAGATGAAGTCACTTTGTGGTAAGTGTCGAGAGAAACAGATTCTCTCTTCTTATTTACCTCTCCAGGATGCTTCCAGATTTAACGGTGTAAGACAACTAGCTATGAGAGTTCTTTAACACAGAAAGAAACAACCAATTGTTATTCCCATCTGTGCCAACAATATGGTGCGATTACAGTACGTCAGTTCTGTTCATAGTCTCTTCAGACACTTGACTCAACGCTGAAGTCATGAGAATGTACCAGTGCTCCTTCTAGAGTTGTGGGGGAAAATACAGTATGCCTCAACATTTATTAAAGTAACGTGATACGAATTAAATATTTCAAGGATTTCTTGAAGGAAATGGCTTTTGGCTAATGGCATGGAACCACAAAAGAAATCTTAATAATGGTCGCACTAGTACTTCCTTGTTAACCATTAAACTTAGCTACACTATGACGCATTTTCGAGCAAGTGCTTATAGACATGCTAGCAAGTTCCAATAAAGCAGTTTACCTTGGTCGGGGTAGAGCCTTTGTTTTCCCATAGACTCCTCTTGTTAGTGACGTCAACCGGCTTCAGGTCCTGGCGGCGAGAACAGAGATTGACAAAGAGAGAAGGTTACGAGAGAGCGCCAAGCGGGCGGTTCTTATGAGAATGGCCGTGCAGTAAATCCGCTTCAAAGCGTGGCTCACCAAAATGTGGACAGAGCATGCGACAGTACCTTAGAGGCGAAAGAATGACAGAGGAAGATTAAGGGGTCCAGCAATGAAAGAAATGTCCGACAGAGACAGAGGTGCCTCTCTAGTGAAAAGGCAAGAAACACAGCACACACTCATTACAACCGCAGCATGGGTCAAGTCTACCTTTAAGTAGCTGCATTATAATAACATTCAAAGTTAAGTGACCTTTATGTGAATAAATGTGCTTGTTTACACAGACTGAAGGATACAGAATAGACAAACAGTCATTTTCATATTGTCGTCTGCTTGCTTCAATAAACAGTTGGCGGTAGAACGTTTAAAGGCTGACTTAGTGGCGTGCGGCTGACATGATCTTCAGTGGCTAAGTGGCCTATTGAACAATCCTTCAGGAATACTCACTCTCATAGCGCCTATCTAATCACAAAACAATGATCATTTAAAAGCTTCCTTTTGTACAGGAGGTGTCTCCAACAGCGTGTTGCCTATTTGAATGCAGGCCAGGGCGCCGGACACGGAAAGCCTTAAGACAAATATTAGGCTTGGGCTGAAATACAGCCAGGAAGAGCAGAGGAGCGCCTATGAGAGGTATTAGACGTTGGAAAGGAGCCACATACAAGTGTTGGGAAAAGGCGGTAAACCACAGACCTGCTGTCTGACTGATAGCTACGCTTATGACAAACCCACAATTTACACTTGAGCTGATACCAACTGATACCAAATACAAACATCCACCAAATGCTGATAAAAGCTCATTTTTAAAAAAAGGGGGTTTACAATTGAGTCGGGGCAATGAGCTTGACTTATTGCATGATTAATGGCCACCAGGGGGAGCCAGACAGGCGTTATCGCGCAACGGATTGGAAGGAGGCCAATCTGCCCCTAGCTTCAGTTGCAAATGATCATTAAGCACGCGCGGAACATGATATGCCGCTATCATAAGCATACTATAAATAAAAAAAGGGATTACTGTTCACACGCTCCACAAATTCTGGAGTGAAATCATGAGTACAGGATTGAGGTCATGAGCAGCCAGTTGGCTTGCATGGTCAATGCAGTGTCCTTTGGAGTTGTCTTGCTGGAAGAGCACACATCCTCAAACGGGTAATAAAATGTGATTTTAGAATTATATTTGATTAATGAGGTTCAATTAATCGATTCTTATGTGCGTGCAGTTTCACACATGTATACAGACATGTTTGTGACCTATGGTTTGAGCAGCAAACTAAAAAAATACACAAAAAATTAAAGAATTCTACATATATAAAATTGCTCTGGGCTGTGTGGCGGTTGCTATGGAGATGACATACCGCTGGCCTTCCTCCCGGTGTTTTGCCACTCTCGGGGGTTTTGTTCAGCCAGTCGTTGATGCGGCCCGCCACACCTATTTTCATCACGGCTGTTTCCTGTTTGGACAAAGGGTCAAAAGGTCAGCAAGGCCACAGCTGACGTTTAGGTGCCAAGGCTCAGCAGGAAGGAAGTGATGGAGAGACAGGTTCTCTCAGCTCGGCACCTCTCCCCTCAAACACACACACATGCGCGCGCACGCACACACAC
>JAODUH010004144.1:0-10887 GCA_027564835.1 Typhlichthys subterraneus | reverse complement strand
TCATAAATCATACACATAAATAATACGACACGTCATATAAGAAAGCAATAATAAACAAAAGAGTTGATCGTGGAAGTAATTTACAGAGTTTGCAATTGGTTCAGACTGCAGAGTGGCTTGTGGGATGTGCGCTCGGCTGAGCTTCCTGATTGGCTAACGCCTCCCTGAAAGGATGGTGGTCATGGAAAGCCTACGCGGCCACAAAGTCCACTCTGGCGCCGAGCATTACTCCATACGCTACGTGTTTTCACGCATGGAATCTGTCAGTTGAACATGCCAGCAATTCACTGACGTCAGAGTGGCGCAGTGTGTTCCTCCCTATAATAGGTAAATATCTAACTGCCGTGAGAGAACAGATGACGTGGAGCGATGCTTGAGTCCTATTCTATAACCTCAGCTACGTATTGCTTTTACAGCACAGGGGGGGGTGATACAGTTGATGGAATCACAAGAACACATCCTCAAAATATACAGCTTTCATTTTATTGTAATGATTTTGTTGTTCTCTAAATTATGGCTTTGATGTCTTTTCCGGGCTGTAAAACCACATTCCAAATACACAGGCCTATACCTCACCAGGTACACAGTCAAGTAGCCTACATTACATACCGCCACATACTGCAGCGCACTTTAGCGAAGATGAGTAATAGTATATAAGGATAGTCTTAGTGAGCAAGTGTGCGAGGCAGACTGTACAAAATGTATATACAAGCGCGCTGGCCGACGCTTGCCAAAACTAATGTCTGCGAATGCGTCAAAAAGCTTTTTAAGAAGGAAGTGAAACCCTTTTCGCCTAAACCATCTCGCACAAACTGTATGGCGCTTTGACAAAAGTATGACAAGCTTTAACACCCAGCCATCCATCCTCCCTTTCAGTTGATTACCAAATAACAATACCACACCCAGCATTTGCTTGCCTTTTGAGATAAAGGTCAGGCAAATTAAGTAAAGCAAAGAAATAAATAAATAATAGAATGATGTGTTATATAGCATGGAGAATGTGACCACATATATGCAAAAAAAATAAAAACAATTCAGGAAGAAGAAATAAATCGTCCTGCCTTTACATCAACGCATAAAACAAATGCTTCTGACGCACAATGAAGGTAATCATAACACAAACATTGTGCAGCCTGCACTCTATAACCCCCGGTGACAGCTCACCAAAGACAGATAGTGATTTGGACTGTATTTTTTGTTTCTGTTTATTGATGGATTTGCTAGCTAAATCTACTATTATCACCATCCAGTGAGCGGTGACATTATATTTCCAGATTAAAAGCGTTATCGAGCCAGCGGGGCTTTATCGGTGAGGACAACACACAGGCACAGATGCAGTAGGCCTACAGTTCGCTCTTCTCCCAACTCCCTGGTGGTGCTATTTACATCATCTGCCATCGCTTTATGGGAGCTACAGCTTTCACATCATCTGGGTAGCCTATATGTGCAGCTGTACTGCTGCTTTCCATATATGAAGCAGAAAAATAATACATTTTTCTAAACCTTAAAAATCTGAAAACTTGATGATGATGATAGCCTCGAAATATAGATGATCACAGTTAACTGGGTAGAGATGTCTGCTTGTAAATACAAGTAGAGCCAGATGATTTGAACGGCAGTTGCAGAATTAATTTACTGTATGCTGGGGTTGGTGGTCTTCGGTCAAAGGTGGGGTCGGCTAAGCTTCTGAGGGAGCACCCTCTGGCGCTGAAGGGAGAGGTGCTTTTGTTTTGATGTTGAGTTCAAACATCCAACAACCTTTCTCCAGCGTGGCTTATTCTCCACCTGTAGCTGATCTCTTTCAAAAGCCTGTAGAACAGTCTGCCACGCCCACGTCGAACACATCGCTTGCTTTTTTATAACAATAGAAGCCGCTGAACCGGGCAGAATGAATAGCCCGGCCATATGAGAGGTTACGGCTGGAGTATAGGCCTGACGGAGCTGACTGACACTGATACGAGAAAGATTTCACCAGACCAATTTGACAGGAAATGTCACACTACATCAATCCTACGGCCCTTCTCAGGACAGGATAGTGTCTCGGATGGAAAAGACCACTCTTGAAGGATCTCTCCGCCTCAGATCCGCAAGGCAAACACCCCTGCAGTCTCTGAGTGAAACACTGTTCCCAGCGCCACGCATTTCCCACCTTGAGCTAAATCTGTTGCCCGGCAACGTTTACCTACCGAGGTTTTACTGACAGGTAGCTATTTACAGCCTTTAGACAGGGGTTCACTAATGACAGATGCGTCTGTTTGAGCAGGCTCTGTCCCTGTCGAGAAGATTGATCTCGCGCTGTTAGAATCCACCCGTGACCATCTGTAAACACCTCAAGAATATTGTTTTCAACTGTTTTCAAGCGGACCATTTCACCTTGTTTGCGACAGAGCAATTTCAAATAGGTATGTTAATTAGTGAGATAGGAGGCTGTAATACCGAGCAGTAAATCCAGTTTAGCTGTACTCCTGACGAGCTAATCTGATATTGGCTCGACATTCAAGCTCTCGGGCATAAGGTACATATTTGAAATGCGGATGAAAAATTAAATAAAAACGTGTTTGCCTTGCTTGAGGCGTCTGCTCAACCGCCTGTCAAGTCTTATCCACTCTAATCCACGTGCGTGTCAAGTAATGATGTGGCCACATCTTGCTGGGAAGCAAAACTATCGAAGGAGCTAGGGAGGACACCAGACGATGATGTAACGAACGGCTTTGTTCATCACCCCCAACTCCGAACAGCCCACCACCATCATCCCAAACACACCACCCCACATTTCCATTACAGATGGAGACTTCGTTTGGAACTAGGGTGTGCCAGAGAGCGCCAGTTAGTCTATGCGTCTGCTATTGCCCACTTTAAATAGAAAATGGGTTACAATCCAATAATACTACTAGTAATTAGTGAGGCTGGTATTATTAAAGCGAAGGGACAGAAGTCTATTTTTTGTGCGCTACATATAAACGGCGGCAGGGTGTGTGCGTGTGTATGGGTATAGGGGGGGTGGGCTTTGTAACGGTGTACAGAATTAGCAAAACTTTTGCGTTTGCATGCTGGTGCGTGTGTGTATATGCGTGTGTGTGTGTGTGTGTGTGGACACATTTAGAGTGTGTTTTTTGTGCCATGGATAAAGTGTGCTTCATATTTAGAGCTCTACATTAGAGGCTGTTAACATTCAGGCTAATGGCAGGAACGTCAGCGTGAACTAGATTCATATACATGACTCGTCCTTGTTCCATTAGCCCATATTCATCACCCCATCTGCCCCTCTGTCTGATGTCCGTCTGTCCGTCTGGCTGTCTGTCTGCCTGTCTGTGTTTTCTGTCTGTCTGTCTATGATCTGTCTTCCTACCCATCTGTCTACATAGTTTTCCTGCTAATCTGTCTCTCATGTTTGTCAGTCTATCCCCCCTACACCTCCCGTTTGTGGGCGTGTCCATCTGAAGGTGACCTCTGCGGTGAGGTGTGTGTGTGTGTGTGTGCGTGTGTGTGTGTGTGTGTGTTGGGGGGGGGTGGCAGAGCGGGGGGAGGTTTAAGGTTTAAGGCTGGCGTGCGATCAGAATCGTTGTCAAGTGTATATTTACAGAGGGCGAGGTTCTGCTTACTGCTTGGGTGACTGCGGCACGGAGTCACCTTACACCCCCGGGCTGCTAGGTTCAGCGCCCCCCTCAGTCTGGGGTTGAGATGACGGCACAATGCTGCCCAAGGTGCACGGCCCATTTTAAAGGCTCCCCCTGTGATTCTGGGGCCATGGTAAAGGTTACTTGTGTGATTCTGGGGCCATGGCTTCTGGGTTCATGCCAACCAAGGCCCTCAGTAAACTGTGGCTCAGATCAGATTAAACGTTTTATTTTATATCTATATTTCATAATGTAAAACAGTTGTTAATCAAAGTGCAAAACTTTGTTGAATTGAATGTGTATTTAAAATAGTTACTGTACATAAACAGTATGTTAAATATTATATTATTGATATTATGTATTATTTATAGTATAATTGCTGTCAGAAATGTTGCGAAATACTTTGAAATATAATTATTTTCCTCAGCAAAATGCATTTGCTAACATTTTAATTTAGCTTTTAATTAGCCTACTTAGAGTTCAACATCTAGGACAATGCAAATGGGACGTTAAGATTTTAAGTACCACAGCCACATTAAAAATAATCAGTAACAATTTCCAAAAAGTCAAGCTTTTACATAATTGATAACTAATAGCCAACCATAGAGTATTGTAAACGTGAATTGTCATAGGCTATTTATAGAGTTTATGTTAATGAAGACTTACTGACAATTACATATTTTCTATTGTAACTGTAAACTACCAATACGGTAATCCACTGTAAACTACCAATACGGTAACCCACTGTAAACTATCAGTATGGTAATCCACTGAAAACTACCATTGCAGTAACCCAGTGTAAACTACCGATATGGTAACTTACTGTAAACAACCAGTGTTCTACGGTAACCTTTTTGTTGACGTGAGCTGTTGTTAACCTATCGTAGGTGTGTGTGTGCGCTCGCCTGTACTTTCTACCGCCTATTGATACGGCCCTGCGGTGACTTGCCGCTGACCACACGTCGCCATGACTACCTCCCCCGTCAGCTGTGAGGTCAGACGGGCTGGACAGATCGGGTGTCTGCCTTGCATGGGGAAGTGTGTGTGTGTGTGTGTGTGTGTGTGTGTGTGTGTGGGGGGGGTACACCTAAGCCAGTAACCCAGTACTACTCCCATTCAGAGAAGGTCAAAGGAGCGAGAGACAGAAGAGCCAGACAAAGCTGGCGAGAGACTACGAGAGACGGGGTCAAAGGGTCAAACCCGAGTGTGCTTCTATGTTTTCCAATGGGCCGCTGTGCGTTTAAATGATTGTTTTTAATTTCAGTGTGGCCGCGGGCCATGTGCTTGATCTCTCGCGAGGTCGAGCGCTCGCTCTCTCTCTCTCTCGCTCTCTCTCTCTCTCTCTCTCTATGTTTGCCGGCCTGAGCTCCTGTTTCCTGTGTTTTCCTGTTTCTTGCGAGCCTAGCGGGTCGGGGGTGAGGGCGTGAGGGGGTAACAGGGGCCGTACTTTGTATAAAGGGGCAGGTCGCGGGTGTCCCGGGGGTCCCGGGGTACGGTGATATGTGGGGGGTCTTTGCGAAGGTTGCAGTATGAAGGGAAGGTTGCAGTATTTTGTCATGCTAGATTATACGCTTCTCTTCCTGCTCATCTTGCTCCCCCCTCCATATTGTCCTCTCTCATGCAACAATTTATAATAAATATAATACACTTCACCCAGTTTAACTCCCCCACCCACCCATTCCTATAAACCTGCCCTCTCAAACAGTTTGCGGAGGTTATTTATACATTTTCATTTTTTTTCAATTTTTTTTCTTCTTCTCTCAATCTTTTCAATCGTTCTGCTACTTCTTCTTCTTCTGGAAGCGCCTGAACTGGTTCTGGATGGCGAGAGCCGCTTTCTCCGTCTCCGGTGCCTCCATGTCGATGTCCACCTCCTCTTCCTGGTCCTGGGGCTTCGCCGCCGATGCCTTCTCTACCGTGGGCGAGAGAGAGAGAGAGAGAGAGAGAGAGAGAGAGAGGGAGAGGGAGAGGTCAGAGGTCAATGACGAATAGAGCTTTACTCGACAAAATGACGATCACCTCTACTGTTACGTTGCTAGAAGTGTTTTACATATACATGCATTCATACATACAATTGCAAATACACACACACACACGCAGGCATACACACACACACCAAACACACACACAGGCACACGCAGACGCGCGCACACACACACACACGCACAGGCAAACGCTCACCTACACGCCCCCACACACACACACACTGTACACATACACACACGCATACACGCGCATATATACACACAGGCGTACACGCACACTCGCCCACACACACACACACACACACAGAAACAGACGCACTACTAAATCATTGAATGTTGTCCAAATACAGCAGACATTGTTTGTGTTCTTTTGGCCAATCCATTCAGAAAGTTTGGACAGATCTGGGCCTCCAGTAGACATGCTGAGACAGCCAAGTGAGGTTAACACATAAACAGTATACAATATAAAAAGCTATAATGTAGAGAAAAGCACCAAAGGTTCTGTTACAACTGCATGGAACCATCATATTTACAACTGCATACTTGTAAGCCGCCATTCTAAATATGAATGTGATTTTAACACATAAATATTAGAGTGTAAGTTAGAAAATGTGAATTTTGCGCTGTCAACAAAGTATTAGGATCTGTGATGAGATACATCATTGCTTGTGTTAATATTGACAATATTCCAATCTGCGTTTTATGTGCTGAAAACAGATCTACACGTCATATCTGTTAAAAAAATCACCCCAGGACCTGGCTGGTTTTCATCGGTACACTTAGTACGCTCATACGTCCTCATATTCAAATATAAATTATTAATGTTAATGGGGTTTGCCCTCTTAGCCCCTCCCCTTCCCTTGCTCATCTCCTTGACGCATTTTTCAAAGCTGCAGTCGGTGGAGTCAGGCTCAGCAGAGCTGGGGTGCAGTTACACTTTAAAGGTAGAGTCAGGCTCAGAGCTGGGGTGCAGTTACACATTAAAGGTAGAGTCAGGCTCAGAGCTGGGGTGCAGTTACACTTTAAAGGTGGAGTCAGGCTCAGAGCTGGGGTGCAGTTACACATTAAAGGTAGAGTCAGGCTCAGAGCTGGGGTGCAGTTAAACCTCCACAATCTCTACTGTAGGACAAACAGTGCAGTTAAATTTTGACAACAGCTAAGATACAGGTACAGGTGTGTCTACTGATCCATGGAGCCAGAATTGCCTGCTTGTTCTTGTTTGCATAGATTCTGGAAAATAAATGGTTCAGTTGTTTCACTGTTTAGGTGCAGAACATTTCAACATCTTTCCAAAGTCAATTACTAACCGTGTTAATTAATCGTGATTTCAATATTGACCACAATAATCATGATTATTATTCCATAATCGTTCTAATCGGACATTCCAAAGAGAAGGAAGGTATGCAGTCTTTATCCGATGTGATTGTTAAAGGTAGCGCCTATCACACTTTCAAAATAAGACGAGTTATTTTCTTTTCATCCCTGCCGGTGTTCTACCACGTTTCCTACGCATATGTGATTAGCTACATGCCTACATAATTTTTTAAAGCATAGATCATCAACTCCTTTGGCGATACAAGTAAAATTAAATTTTTTATATTTTAAAGATGATGAAATTTCCATAATTGACGCCTATATGCACACCCATTTTAAACCATGCAGCCTAATCTCATACAATTAATGTGGCAATTATGCATTTAATATCAATATATTATTTAATATATCAGATTTAAACCAATCTTTTAAAAAATGTGTGTCATATTTATGTACACATTATAATATTATATCAAATATTTTTTTTGGGTGGGGCAAAGCATATTTGGTATGCACACAGTATACAGTATACAGTACACAGGAATTGTTCTTGTCTCGTACTTCAATTAATGTGTGTGTGTGTGTGTGTGTGTGTGTGGGCTAGCTGTTTGAAGGGATGGGCGGGCTTTTGGTCAAACGATCAACTTCCAGCTCCCTCTATAGCGTGAGTCACAGCTAGCATATACCGTACCTTTGTTGTCAGACGCTGGCGTCTGCTTGCTTTTGGCCGAGCCGGTCGATGCCACCTAAGGAAAGAGAGATGCGTTTTACAATCACCGTATTCCGTTACAGTTAAGTACAAATGTGGCGGTGATGCAGAGTTCCTGCGTATTTCCTTACATAAATTGCATACTCCACATACAGTATATACTGTATATATATTGTGTCCAACCCTCTGCTCAATGAGTCTAGCTATCTTGCTATGTATTTATGTTGTTTTATCTTACCTTGGTGTGTTATTGGATACATTAGCTCGATCGTAATATGTTGTAATAAGTGTCTAATTATTCAATGTATATAAATGGACTGCATTTATATAGCGCTTTTATCCAAAGCACTTTACAGAATGTTGCCTCACATTCACTCAGTCACACACATTCACACACTGATGGTGATTGCTGCCATGCAAGGTGCAACCAACCACCAGGAGCAGTTAGGGGGGTAGGTAAGCTCAAGGATGCTTACAGGTAGGTCAACACTGGGGTTCGAACCCACAACCATCCGGTTGGGAGCCCAACATCCAGAACACTAGAACATCTTGTCCCAAATAACATGCTCACACGCACACGCACACGCACGCACACACACACACACAATCACCCCGTCAGCACCCCATAAACCCTGCTAACCCCATACGCCATTTGTGACCCAATTCCTCCATCGCTACACACTCTTCTTTCACTCTCTCCTTGTCTTTTATAAGCCAATTTTTCTCTCCCTCTCTCTCTCTCTCCCTCTCTCTCTCTCTCTCTCTCTCTCTCTTTCATGTGGCAGTTGTTTGTTGTTTTCCCTTTACATTTTACACTCTCGCTTTTCGCAGCTCGCCTCTATTCTCGCACGCCCACTCCCTTTTTTCAGGTTAATCCACCCTCCGCCCGACAACTGCCAATCACTCTTTTTTCGACCGCACTTTCAGAATCGCTCTCTCTCTCTCTCTCTCTCTCTCTCTCTCTCTCTCTCTCTCTCTCTCTCAATTCAGTGGGCATTATTGGCTTGAATGTTACAATGAACAATGTCAATATTAATTGAATTGAATTGTTTTTAATTGAGAGAAAGAGAGATAGAGAGGGATATATACAGTATATATATATATATATATATATATATATATATAGAGAGAGAGAGAGAGAGAGAGAGAGAGAGTGTGTGTGCGTGTGTGCAGGTTTGTGTTTGTGTGTGTTTGTGTATATGTGTGAGTGGGAGAGAGAGAGAGAGAGAGAGAGACAGAGAGAGAGAGAGGCTGACGGGGGTGAAAGGGATTATGGGAAATCTAGATTTCAGACAGATTCTATAATGTACTGTCTCACAGAGTACAGTATATGTGTGTGTGCATATGTCGGGGGGGCATGCGTGTGCACGTGTGTGTGCATGGGCGTTACGTGTGGCATCAGCTTATCTCTGTCCTCGGGGGACTATATGATCCGGGAAGAAATGGGTTGTGAATAAAAACCACGTCTATCTGAGCATGACCCCCCCACCCCCACTTCCTCCCCCATCATATCTCCTGCTCTGCCATTGGCTCACTCACTAACAGGTACGCAAAAACAAAAACACGCTGTCCGCCCGCAAGCACACTGACGTCCTTGTAATGCCCCGCTATAGAGAGCCTTCCTATAGAACAGAGGTGTTCAACAGGGGATCCGGGACCCCCCCCCCCCCAGGAGCTGCTCAGAGGCACTGCAGGGGGTCATCCAAATGATGACAACATATGACAACATATACACACAACATGTGTTAAAAATATACTAATATGTCAATAATTATTTGAATGGCTTTGTTAGTGGCCTACTTTACAGTATACATGACACTATGCGCCACACATTATTGTTGGCCTGGCAACTAAATGTTTTATACTATATGTGACAGGGGGTCCCTGTTGTGTTGGTGACAACAGCTCATCACTGTGGGATTTCTACCATTTCTAATTAGTTGAAATGTTTTGTTTTGTTTTGATTAGATTTTTTTACGAGCGTCATGTCGACTAGAGTGTGTGTGTGTGTGACACACACATACAGTACACACACACATACAGTACACACACAGAGGTGTGCAAATACTGCACCAACATTAAAACGAAGAGGCAAGTTAATGTGCATTACTGTAACTGGCTACAGTGTGTCTGTATGGTACGTGTGCACCCTGTTACGGCCTGGCTCATGGGCCGTAAACCAAACAAACCAAACACTTAACTAACAAACAGAATAACCTAGAATGAGGTGTGAATGTCTGTATATATGTGGTGCATGTTGCATGCTAACCAAACTAAGAAACACATCAACAACAGCATGTGTGGTGCCAGGAGGGTCACACTGACAGTGTGCTGCAACACACCTATATAAGTGACATGCCCAGGTGTAATTAATTTGCCTGATTAGGGTCTACCCAGCCAATAAGGACCAGGGGCCTGCTGAAACAAGGCAGGGCCGTCACACACACACACACACACACACACACAGTACACACAGAGAGTTCCAGTCTGCAAATACTGGACCGACATTCAAACAGAGAGGAAAATTAATGTGCATTACTGTAAATGGCTACAGTGTGTCTGTATGGTACGTGCGTGTGTGTGTGTGTGTGAGGGTTCGTGCGTGTGTGTGTGCGTGTTTGTGTAGGTGCGTGTGTGCACGCGTGTTGCACGCATGTGTGTGATAGGGTCTGTGTCTGTGTGTGAGAAAGAGAGAGAGAGAGAGAGAGAGAGAGAGAGAGAGAGAGAGAAGTTAATTTTAACAACACATTAATTTAATCAACTTACAAGCTGCATCACAAAAGCTAAATCAAGTCACAGAGAGAGCGAGAGAGAGACCAGGGGTGACAGACGGTGGAAACATTCTCTATAAACAAGGTCCTGCTCACATCATAAGAAGATGGAGTGAGCGAGCAAGAGAGAGAGAGAGTGCAGTGGGATGCCATGTGTTGCATTAAGCCCAGACAGTGATATGCATTACAGCCTCTATACAGGATGATTATTATATACTGCAGCCACACACACACACATGCAGACGCGTGCGCACACACACACACACACACTTTACGCACATGCACGCACACACACACACGCGCGCACACACACTCATGCACACGCATAAGCACGCACACATACATGCAACAAACACACACATGTACAATCAATTCGAAACAGAGAAAGGGAAGAGAAGTGTGAGGATACATAGATTTTAGATAGATAGATAGATAGATAGACACATAGATAGATAGATAGATAGATAGATAGATAGATAGATAGATAGATA
>JAODUH010004143.1:0-10888 GCA_027564835.1 Typhlichthys subterraneus | reverse complement strand
AATAAATGTATGTAAAAATAATTAAATAAATGTAGAAATGCACAAATAAATAAATACATGTTAAAATACAGAAATAGCCTTTTTAATAAAAAAATAATTCATTTTTCAATTACTTTTATATTTATTTGATTATTTATACTTTTCTTTATTTCTTTATACTTTTTTATATATATATATATTATGGCAGTCCTGGTCCTCCATATTTAAGAGTATAATGAGAATTAAATAAACAATTAATTGTGTTAGCCTAACTCCTAAAATATATTACTTTATAACTAAATTAAATAACTTCACAAGATGGGATAATAATAATAATAATAATAATAATAATAATACATTTTATTTGAAGACACCTTTCAAAACACTCAAGGACATCTTACATTGTAAATGCACATTTAAAGACAAATACATTTGCAGGAGCATAAATAAAACATTTGCAGGAGCACACGTTTCTGTAACATAGGATACACATAAAATAAAAATGTGTGCGGAAAAAAAAAAAAAACTTGAAATAATAAACTTGTTGGTTTGGAGAGGGCGGGGAGATAAAATTGCCGTGAGTGGAACTAAGTGTTGAACCCACCTAATCTGTAGTCTACATTGGGAGATTTATCTAGTCTAACAAAGGTAAAAAATAACAAAAATTCAGTTAATATGGTTTTGGATGCATGTAGGCCTATAGCCAAAAGGTGCAACAGTCAGACTCAGTGTAGAGGTACAGTGATGGAAATTGGACCGAAATAGCTATACGTAATGGTCGTGGACTGCCAGACGAGGACAGCGAGGGGCAACGCGTCAACAACCAAAAAGAGAAACTTTTTCTCGGCGAGATCCGGGGGGCGGTGCATTGCTGGGTTAGCCTTGATCCACCCACCATTAGCAGGACTGCATATAGGTCTGGATCTCCCCTAAAGTCGATAAAATTATCATATTGGGGAAAGCCATGATGCATATACATTTGTCTATTCCATATCATATTGCACTTGCATCTCCTAATCATCCCCAAGATGAGCTGACATGCATTTTAAAACCCGTTTAAATGCCAGTGTTACTTTTCCGGTAACACAATACTAAACGTTTGGTAAAGCCCTATAGATCCTACTCATAATCTTGAGCACGTCAGCATAATAAAACACTCTGAAACGCATTGGGGTCAGAGATTAGCAGTGTGTAACGAATTCTGTCAGTAATGATGAAATCTAAGTATGCTTAACTAAACACTTGACAATGTTAATCATGTCAACTCAAAATGTGGGTTTTAAAAAGTTATACAATGTATTTGTTATTATTTAAGCATGCATGCATGATTTACAGTTTACAAAACGAGCCAGAATAGATATTTCTTTATTTTGACAGTCCATATGAATGCCTGTAAAATAAATGTCTATAAACACATTTATTTCTTGACAGGACAGTTATCTACAGATCACAACAAAACCAATACTTTACAGTGGCTGTATTATTTATCTTTGTGTTATATATGTTAATTCAGAATCACAATAAAATGTATTTATATAAAACATATTATACCTTGTGAGGATTGTGCATCAAGTGTGCATGCAAACAAGATAGAAATTGGAAATGAAAAATATAGTAAAATGTAATAATATACAATAAGATATTTGCTACTGCTGCATCAAGCAGACTGTCTTTGTAGAAGCTGTTTATTCTCTATTTTCTCCCTCAGGTACATTACCACACACTGTATTATATACACATACATAAAGCAAATAATGTCAATGTCAAAGAAATGTTAATTCATAACACTTATTTTAAAGGGAGCCAACAGCTGTAATTAAGTTTTTGCTCACTTTCTTTAGTACTGTGGTCAGGATGCTGCGCCGTTTAGTTCCACAAACCACACAAGACTAATTATCATACTGGATATCATATGCAAGGGGACCGTCAATAGCAAAACCAAGGTAGAAGGAAACCTTTTCTGTACTCAGACCACTCCTTATTCCACCAAGAAAAGCTGGTCTCACTGGGATTTTTAGTTTACCATAATTAGCAAACACCTCTCCAAGTTCAACCGTTCCTTTAACCCGATGAAGCCTGTGAATAATACTTCTTTCCTTAAATATGTCTCCAGTTCGCCAAAGTTGAGCAAGGGCTTCACGACGAATCTTTTTGGCAAAGCACTCATCAAGTTTAGGTTTGGGAACAAGTCTCCCTAGCCCATCTCCATTCCCCAAGTAGAAGTGGGCAACAGTGCTCCTTTTACGAAACAAAATAGACAGATGCCCGCGGGAAGACTTGCGGATTGCATTCACATATGTTCTGATGTCTGTGTTCTCTGGAGCTGGACTTGTTGGCCAGAATAAAAGCAGGGCCAGATAGTATGGGTCAGGAAAGGGATACCTTTGTCCAACATCTTGCAGAGTTTCCAAAAGAAGAGCAGAGAGCTGACTGTATGTTTTCACGTATTTAGATTTTGGTTTCAGAAGGAAAAGAATTATGCTGGATAAGATATAATTGATTTTCTCCTTTACCCTTTGTTTATTGGTGACAAACTGCTGATTCTGTTTTAAGAATGTGTATTTTTCAGTGATTATCTCTATCTCTGCAACATCTTTATCCAGATATTGGAATATTCCTGCAAAGTTATCTGCATGGATCTCCTCAAGATACATTCTGCATTCTTCAATTTCCATTTTCAGAGTAAGTTTAGGATTGCGGTCTCTCTCCATTTTCTTTTCTTCAGTTGTCGTGCAAAAAAGCATTACATATGTTTTAAAGTGATTGGAGATGGTGCCACGATTCTTTGAATCAAATTCTCCTGAAGGACTTCCTTTCATGTAAGTGAAGTAACAGTCAAAGAATTCAAATAGTTCTTTCACTTCAGTTTTCAAATTCAAGAGAAAGCGCTCATGATCTTCAATAATTTCAACATATCTATTGTTAATTTCATTGTCCTCCTTGTACACACTGGTGATTGTCATTTTCTGCTTAAAAAAACTCTGAAAATATTTCTTTTTGAAGGGATCACCTTCAGAAAAAAAAGGCAGCCTGCAGAACATGTCAAACACAAGGAAAGCAATTTCCAGCATTCCCACATACCCATAAACATTGTAGGATGGTTTAGTTGGATAGTCCTCTGAGTCTTCATCTGATATTTCCTCTTCTGGTTTATCTTCAGTGTTTGCCAGCTCTTGAGCCTTTCGAAAAGCATTGAAAGCATTTATTGCTAATTTAACATTTTTGTCTAAGTCTTCTGGGTTTGCTGTTGTGCTTTGCTTTTCACTCTGCAAGTTAGATTTTAAATAGTTTTTGAACACCTGTCCCACTGTGTCAGCTGTGTAGGGATTTTCTTTAATTGTTTTTGCTTTTTCTGCCCATTTTAGAGCCTCTGCGAAGTCATGCTCCTTGATGTACAAATATCTTGCTAGTGCCTGAGGAATAGATGCACTTAACATAAACTGGGATGATGCTTTGACAAAGATATCTTGCACAGTTTGCCTTCCTTGCTGGTTGTGAATTTTAACGATGAGTGGAGAAAATGTCTCTCTTTCATCCCCATCTTTCTTGCGCTGTCTTTCAATCAACATGCGCTGGATTGAGAGCATCAGTGTGTCTCTTACAACGCCAGTTTTGAAAAACAGATCACACTGAAGCATGCACATGGTAATCTCACTTACTTTGATGTAGTAGCTCTTCTCCAACTCTTCAAGAGATGCAGATGCAATAGAGTTATGAAGGATTCGGATTCCTTTGTATCCTCCTCTTTTCTCAACTGTATCTATGATGAGAAAGTTTGAATAGGGCTTCATTCTGTCCATAACGTTATCTTCACGCCAGTATATCATTTTCATTCCCAAAAAATCCTCCGAAAGTGAAACTGAGATTTCTGATTCTTCCACATATGTATTCAGTAATGCCAGGTAGGCAAACAACTGTGCATTCTTTGTGTTAAAGTCAAAGTTCTCCAATGTGTTATGAACAATGTCATCAACATATGTTTGATCAAAGTTGCTTTTCATAATCATGAAGCTGTAAAAGTTTTCAGGTTTTTTATGTGTTTCTTTGAGTTCTTCATGCTTTTCTTGAAAATCATCTTGCTCTTTCTGTGTCAGTGATGCTGTAATGTACTGACATTCTGTCGGGCCATGTAAACGGTATTGCTCCTTTGGGCTATGTGAACGGATACAGTTGAGAATGATAACGTTACAGTTTTGGCTGCTATCCACGTTCTTACTCATGCAAACTTCCACAACGGCTTTATCAACACATTTCTCAAGATATTGAGCATTTTTTATTTCCTTTGAATCATCGACAAGCAACAAAACCGGAGAGGGTTTTTCACTTTCAAGCATCATTAAGTGTTTGACTTGAATGGCAACTTCTGCTTTTGGCAATGAATTGTCTTTTAACACAGCACACCTGAAGTCTTTTCGCAGATCCCACATCAGGTTCATTGCTAAGGTAGTGCCTCCACATCCTGGATGGTGAAAAAGGTTCAACAGTGTACATTTACTTTTGTCATTCTTGAACTGAAATCTTATCATTTTCATGAGATCTTCATACTTTTCCCTTTTGATGAATGGCTTTTTGTGTTTCTCACAGAAATAGAAGTTCCACCATTTCACTTTGCCTCCTCTGAAGAATTCTTCTTCAACTTTGATTTTAAAGTCATGGAACTCTGTGCTGTTTTCATCATAGACATTCTCACACTGATTTTGACACAGAATATCAAGTGCTGTCATCAAGTCTTCATCCCTCTGCTTCAGAATCACAAAGCTTGAGTCAGATGATGGGAGCAGTCTTCCAGATAAATGATTAAATGGCCCAAGTGCCATTATAGTTCCATTGACCTCGCTGAGGCTCAGCTCGTACACTGACTGCTTGGTGATATCACATTCACACTTTTCCTGTATTAGGTCCCTCCAGTTAATATACGTGCTCTCAGATTCACAGATGCTGATGATGCTCTCTTCGTCTATATGTTTGAGGAAGGCCTTGTAAGTGTCAAACAATGGCTCTTTTTCACTGAGCACAGGTGAAAGCAATAGAAAGATTATTAGCGTTCTTCCATGAAGAAGAACCTCAGGTTTGCAAATAAATGAAACCAAATTTTCTACATCTTTGCAAGTGTTCTTCAGCCAGTGTTTGTAGTCTAATTCTATGCAGGATTCATTGTCAAGGTCATGTCTCCCATTGCAGAACACCCAACTTGTCTGTTTGTAAAGATTAAGGTTCTTCATAACAATCTCAGTCTGTCCCTGAAATTGAGAGGGTGAATGCAAATTGGCCACTCGTGATTCTCTGTAAGAATGGCACAGTCCACCTGATATGACAGATTGCGGGTCAAAGTCCAAAACACAGAATAACTTCAGTTTGTTTAGAAACTGGAGGTATTCCACTTGCTTTGGATTACTCTTGTTCACAACAAGTACAAACCGATCATAGTTGTCGAGGGAGTTCCCCCCACATGTCAGCAAATTCTTCAACTTATCACCATGGTTAGATTCCCTCCTTGAAACCTCGTTTGAAAGACCTTGCCGTTTCACTTGACCTGAACAATAAAAGATGAATGGCATACTGTAAATTACACAACAAAATGAAATAACTACCAAATAAAAAAGAATAGATGTTTGGATAGATGGATGGAATAAAATGTAATTGCCCAAGTGTTAGTGCAGCCCCTCCCATGTACATTTTCAGATATCAATGTCAGTTTGGTGTGTGCATAAGTGATGGGCGATACCAGAGTCATGGAGTAGAGAGAGTTGTGCCAACGGAAGTTCGAAAATTTCCACGATCACATGCTTCATGGAGACGCAAAACTATTGCAGGAAGTGCTTTGTGGGCAATTATAATCAATATATAGACTACAGATATATAACTTCAATTTCTGGTAATTTGTAGTCAATAAATGCATCAATTTACATTTACAGTATAATTTATGGGACACTTAAAGTATTTGTGGCTAAATTCCAGGAACGATCCGCCATTGCTGTGGAAAAAAAACTGTCCAATGGAGTAAACAGAATTGACGCGACTCTCTTCTACACGGCTCTGGGTGATACCACAAGCTTAATTTCCCTCCGACACGACGTAATAGGGCCAGTATCACCAATACTTTATATTTTTAAATGCTGCAATTAAATGTTGACTGGTAATTAAAAAATTTTGAGGACAGGAGACTAATTATAAACTTAAAGCAATAGGAGGGTCAATAGGCAATAATGCTATTCGCACCTGGTGTGACTACTAACTAGCAAAGTCCTAGGCAAGTCTCGCCACTCTCAGCCATCTTTGAAATGTGAGATATGTCTATTTGCACCTATTACACTCAAATAATACGTAAACACAGTGCTGCATGCATGTTTGCACCCTAACCATTGATTGGCAACCATGGATGCAACACAGTGATTATATATATTTCAAATGTTGGAGTTGCTCTGCAATGTGAACACAGCCTAATGCATCATATGACAAAAACACAACTGCACAAGTCTTCGAAAAGGTAACGGAAATGTTGGGGTTCTCTTACCCATTTTGTTTTTCAACTTCAGAACAAGGTCACCGCAAGTCAATTGTTCCAGGATGTTAATAGTGACCTTCCATGCCTCCTCACCTCCAAAGTGTACAATCATTAAATCAACAATGTCTACGATATCCTTGTCCTCCAGTTTGATTCTAGCAATTGGATTTTGATAGGTCATCACATCATCTTTTAAATTAAAGATAAATTTCTTCAGATCACTCTTGCTGAGATTTTCCAGTGTTTTCTGGATTTCATTGGGTGTACTTTGCTGGGGTAGGTTCTGCGGTAAAAAAAACACAACAAAAACAGAAGTCATTTTGCATGGTTTTCTAGCAGTAATTTTGTGCAGTGATGCAATGGGCATGAAGTTCTGAATTAACATGCAAGAGGGTTGGGTCTCAGGTACAGTATACAGCTGATGGACACAAAACTCTCATTCTAGAACTATGAAAGGGAGAATGCACAACATTCAGTTCTACTAGGATGAGCACAAAGGGGTTTATAGGTAGGCCAACAGCAGGGCTTGGACCTGCAACCTTCATGTTGAGAGCCCAACACACAGTCCACTGGACTTAATATATTTTATTAAATAAATATGAATTGTTGTTTTATATTACGTTATAATTATACTATTTATATTGTTTTATTTTACTGTTATCATTTCAACCCTCTTGCCTATATGAAAAAGCCTAATATTTGTATTATTGTTATGGTTGTTGTTATAACCCACTGTAACTTATGAGCAGGTTGTTTAAATAGCTTAAATTTATAATTTCATATAATCACAACTGCCCTATGCTATTAATTCAGGCATAATATGACAAATATTGTGAGTTTTTGCAAGTTTCCTGCTGTAAAAGTCAGACCAAAAACATCTGGAAATATTGTAGATAGAACTACAATGGTTGAAACCAACATACTGTAGTTCAAACCATTGTCGTACTAACAAAGTTCGGCGCAAGTCTTAATCTGGATAGGGGCGATCCAATCCAATGTTGCTTTGAAAAACTGGTATAAAACTAAATGGATTTCCTGATACCGAATTGCAAAACATGGGAATTCCAAATCCAGATACTACAAATACAAATATTTTGACTAGCCCAAAGGCCATGAGCCTTTCAGACCTTGACTCTTAAGGATGGAAACCTAAATAAGTTTACAATTATTTTATTATAACAGGGGGTTCATATAGTCATGTGAATAAAGTTTTTTTTTTAAAAAGTGCATTTGTTATATTTAAATTGTAATTTTCACATTTTAATTATTCAATTATGTTCTTAACTTTATCATGCAATGTGAAATATACTGGGACAGAATAGTCTAGTGGTCTGGATGTTGGACTCCAAGCTGGAAGGTTGGCCTACCTGTAAGCATCCTTGAGCAAGATGCCCTACCTTGCTAATTGGTGTTGGAGGGCCAGTAGGGGGCACTCCTCCCCCTAGTATAACGATAAAAGAAATCCCAGGACAGTGAAGGGGACTCTGCCCTGTGTTGGGTGCCATCTTTCGGAGGAGATGTTAAACAGGTGTCCTGACTCTCTGTGGTCACTCAAGATCCCATCATGGTACTTATCTTAAGAGTATGGGTGTTAACCCCATATATCCAACCTGGCCTCTCCATTATGGCTACCTAATCATCCCCAGTTTACAATTGGTTTAATTGCCTTGCTGTAACTACTCCCTAGGCAGTTGCTTGTTGAGAACATGTTCTCAGTCAACTTGATTTGTCAAACATGAATATGTGATAAGAAAACATTAATTTAAAAAAAGGTGGTACAATGTGTCAATTGTGATTGGAAGAAAACATAAAATCACTTCGCTCCTCTCAATCAGTTGTTGAATTGTAACTGATATATTGTATTACCGTTTTAGAAGGTATCTTATTTGCAGCTTTGGCCTGTGGTGTAGGTTCCACTCGTGTTTGAAGCTCTTTTAAATCATTTGTTGATGGCTGTTTGGTTATTGAAGGCTGAGACAAGATGGGCTGACTTCGGAGGCATGGTGGATTATCTCGTTGGGGAGGGTTGGTGAATGCAGATAGGTCAAGAGCAGGTTCTGGTTTGCTCTTCAACAGTTCAAGTTCTTTAAGAATCTTCACGGCTGGACCACCTTTCACGTCTATATCAAGAAGGTCTTGCTTTGTGAAGCAAACCAGGCAATCGCCCGACACATCCTCCTTCAGAAACCGCGCTGTGTATTTTTCATATATTTTCACATGCTGCAGCAACCATGCACACACTTGCTCATTTGTCCATTTTTCCACATATGATGGATATTGAGCTTTATATGGTAATCCTTGTTTCAGAATTTCTAGATAAAATGTGATTTTTACCCCGGGACCATGCTTTATTTTCAGGTCTAAAATGTCTTGCTTTTTAAATTCAACTAGATATTCTCCCTCAACATCTTCGTCAAGGAACTTGTCTGCATATGTTGGATCTATTTTGACTTTTGTCAATAGCCATTCATGAACCTGGGCCTTGGTCCAGCTCTGAAGCTCCTTCTCTATGAGGCTCATTCTGGATCAACTGACAAAAAAACAGGGTTAACATTTATTAATTTCATTATGAGACATAAAGAGAGAGAGAGAGAGAGAGAGAGAGATATCTACAGAAATTCATAAATATTTATGTAATACATATATTGGCAGTCAGGTATGGGCAGTATTTATGATCCATGTATTTGAAATACGTATTTGAAATAGAAATTGTATTTAGTGTTGTATTTAGTGTTGTTGAAAATACTTTTTACGTGTTTTGTATTATGTCTTTTAAAAATACTATAAACTTTACTTTTTGTAAGATGTTTACTTGGTGCAGCCTCTGATTGGTAGCCTGGTGTAACCAAACCCAAAATTCACCTGGTCTGGACACTGGTCTGAACAGGGTCTGGACACTGCATTGGGAATGTTTGCACACGCTGCATTCTACATGACATAGACTTCTTGTTAATTTTGAAACTGTTGGATAACCAATCAGCATTGCTACAACTGTTTATCGCTTCATCTAGCTCTACCGTAATTTTGAATGCATGATCTCAATTCATAGCTTGAATGTCATTGCATTTAGCTACACCCACTGATCAGTGATTGGTCTTTATCCAAGGAGGCTGTGTGACTGCTAAAGTGATCCCAGTTTCCAGACTATAATCTCAGTGAAAAATGACCTTGGCGCAATAGCCAGGTGGATGTTAAAACACAGGATTGCTTTTCAGCGCACACCCACAGAATGGACAATTGGCGTACTGTGAGGAGATATTCACTGAATTTGACTAAATGTGTATTATCTTACAATCGCTTACCACACCTTTAACTGGTTACATACTGTGTGTCAGATTTGTTAAGGAAAGATAGATTGTGTGCTCTCAACCATTTTCCACTAAAGTGATGTCAGTGGGACAAAAAGGACAACAAAACTGGAAGATAATCTGATATTGGCTTGGAAGTAGAGGTGCACGATATTGACTAAATGTGATATTGATCATGAAAATTGAAATATCGATATTAATTTTGATATTTTTAAACATAAGTAAAAACTTATGGGAATGGTTTGGGTTATGGGAAAATGCATAAAAATATATTCATAACATATCAAAACACTTTTTTAGTTCAACGATGCATAATACAATGCAAGTTCAATGCCTTCGTTGCTGTACTGGAAATGCACCCCAGGTTGTTCAAACCGCGTTGCACTGCTGTGTGTAGTAGCCTGCCTAGTCATAGCCTCACATCAGCGGGCTGGGTGTGCAGTGGCTAGTTTTAAAGCAACTGGATGATATTGTGGTGCTATTCCACAGAATATATGTGGTACTTTAACCTAAACGTGTCAACTACATTGCTCTCAAGGAAATGTGTCAAAGTGTGAAAAGGGGTCACGGTGTAGAAGACATAGCAGAAACTAGTCGCGAGTTAAAGGAAGGCTGTAATTTCACAAAGAAAACACACCTCCTAAGCATTGGCAATGATAAACTATACTCAACAAGAAATCAAAGGAAAGCAGGCAGTACATATGGGTTCTGCCTGATAACTGATGAGGTGCAGCTGGTGGCAATCAGTGGAGAGCCAGGCAGTGGTTTGTTACGGTGACGTAGACCACCCTATAGCGCAGCAAGGCCAGAAGAGGGTGCTGCTGCAGGGACGTGATAAACTGACCCAACATATTGATCTTTACATAATTAGTCAGGTGGCTTAATACACTTCTTCAGACTTATTGTTACTGAGCATAAAAGCGCAGACATTTGCATGAGCTTTCCTCAGGGCATACAGATTGATTTTAGCCAAGGAGCCCAGCAGAGATATTGAAAATATACATACAGAGCACAAGAAATGTTCTTGATCAACATGCATGCAAAAAATATAGTCTTAAGAAGCACATTGATATATATATATATATATATATATATA
>JAODUH010004142.1:0-33644 GCA_027564835.1 Typhlichthys subterraneus | reverse complement strand
AGGTCAGCACCGGGGTTTGAACCCACAACCTTACGGCTGTAAGTCCAGCAACCAGCCCACTAGACCATCCTGCCCCCCTGATAACACTTTAACAAATGATTACAATTACATATATATAGCTAACTAATAGCTAACCAATACCATTTAAAATTGACATGTTGCTTTGATCAGAGAGGACCTTCTAGTGTTTATTGCTTTGATGAACCAGCAAAGAATGATTAGCTAAAACAGTCAGCATAACATAAAAAAATGTCAGGAGAGGTACACAACACTCACCAAATCTTTAGATCGCAGCAACATTAGCTAATGAGATGTCTCAGAGGCTGGTTTAAATCATTTTGAGCCCTTGCTATTCTTCATGCACTTCGCACTAAGCTTGGTTGATGCCGACATTACCTGACGAGAGGATTAGGCACAGCCAACAATAATGTCCACGTGAAATGTCCTCTTGTGCAGTGTTGTATAAAAAGTGGGAATTATAAATAAACTTAACGTGTCTTCCAAATGAACTCATAAAAAATAAACCACAGTAAGAATTATTTTAATACTTAGTTGGTTGTGTGTCAAAACAGAAAATAATAATGAATTATCGCAACATCTTTTGACACACTCTGATGGAGCACCCTAAGGCATTTTTCTTTTGATTGGGGTTTGAATTTAGCATGCGTTCTTGAGAATGACTTACCTTTATGGCAGCCAAGCGTTTTACTACTTTCATTACACTTCCCCACTATGGTATTAACCGGACATGCCAGATGGATTAATAGACACAATTCCATCTGGGGAGCCGTCCATCAAAACTGTTTGAAAAGGGCATGCGCTTTCCAAAAATAGAAACATCTCTCTCTAGTTGTTGTTTAAGTTGTTTTCAAGTCACCTTCGCTTTCCCTCTCCTCTCCCTCTCCCCCTCTCTCTATTCTCCTCTCTTCTCCTCTCAGTCCAACATGAAGAGTATGGAGCAGGAGCTACACTGCCCCGTGTGCGATGAGATGGTGAAGCAGCCCATCCTCTTGCCATGCCAGCACAGCGTGTGTCTGCTGTGTGCTGCGGAGGTGTTGGTGCAGCGCGGCTACCCTCCTCCAGACCTGCCTCCAGAGCCCAACTCACCGGCCTCGACCCCCAACACACGCTCTCCGCGGCAGGCACGCAGGCCCACACCGAGGACCCCAGACCGGCTGGAGAGGGTCCTCAGAGGAGGTACTGGGATGTATGTGTGTGTGTGGGAAGGTATTTATTTGCTATTGCAGGTGTTTGGTAGGATTTAGTGGGATTATACACTATGTGGCCATAATACAGGCTTAGTGTGAAAGTTAGGTTTTCACAGAGTTGTGAGAGTAAGGAAGAGATTTATTTCAGAACACAGAGCATGTGACTCTTGAGGTGACGTCATAATTTTCAGCAAAAACACAGGTAGCATGACGCCTGATGGCATCGGTGCGCGATGATATCAACGCCTAATGACATCACAGTCAGACCGCCGTTTGATGACACCACCATCTGATGACATCACCATCTGATGACACACATCTGCAGTGCATATACATATATATTCAAGATAATTTCACTCGCTGCTGATGTGCAAGATTAGCTATGGGTGGGCGGCAGATGGAGATATATTAAAGTAGGAAATAGCTGTTGTGCTTTGACTGTATTGTGTTTAAGTCTGTCAGTAGCATTTTGGGAATACAATCCCTATCTCTGCATGTGTCATCCTGCATCGCTCCTCTTCTCTGTCTATCAATCTCTCTCTCCCCTCCCCCCTCCCCCCTTCCAGCATGTGGGACGTACCCGGGGCGAAGGCGCAAGGATGCGGCCCATCCCCCGATGCTGTTTCCCTGTCCCACCTGTCAGCAGGACGTGGAGCTGGGGGAACGTGGGCTGACCGAGTGCCTCCGCAACCTGTCTCTGGAGCGCGTCGTGGAGAGGTGAGCGCACATCGCCAGGCCAAGAGATCACAGGGAAGAAGTAGTCAGGGATTCACGTCACATTGTAACACGAATCTACTGCGGTAAAGGGGTCCCACGCTTCTGGTGGATAACAATATCAAATTGTATTCATAATACATTTATATTGAATCTAGTTTTATTATTATCTAATGATGCTCATGGTCTATATAATTTATCTTTATTTTTATTACGTATTTTGTTGATCTGTTTTTATATTTTTCTTGGTTTTATGCTATTACAGTAAAAGTATTATAGTATGCATAGTTTGTGAATCTTTTCGTGCACACATGACAACTTCTTTATAGGTGTCATGGATAATAAAACGTCACAAGCCAGTGCTCGGACCATTCCAGAAAGCTAGGAGATCGATGGTGCTTTATAAATGAGACAGAAAATCATTGGCTGGAAAGAGTTACAATAACGGATCTGCTCCCAACCTCAGGCAATAAGCTGATTCCTGGGAAAGCTTTAAACTGCACCAACAGTAGCGGTACAATTATTGCATTCTATGATTAAATTAAACAGGCTTGATGAATAAAGACCTAAATACAGTATGTTTCTATACTAGCCAGCAAGGCTAGGTCGTATATGTGTCGTCACAGTGGCTTACATACAAGAACAGAGAGACGGGAGGGCTCTGTAGAGCATACAGTAGTGTACAGAGCTGTGATGCAGTAGAGCAGGGCCCGGAAATATGTCTGCTGACCTCAGAGAGAGAGAGAGAGAAAGAGAGAGAGAGAGAGAGAGAGAGAGATGAAGGGGAAGGACGGAAGGACGTGTAGCGAACGAGACCTGGGCCTATAGGTAGCTTTTCCTCTTTCACACGCAGCAGATGGGCGGGCGGTGCAGCTGGGTTTCAGGAAAGTGTGACGGTGCATGTTTCACTGCTCAGAAGGCACCCAGCAAGGCAGCTGTTGCTGGGAATGTGTACGCTATACAGGTCACAACGTTACATTCCCCACTGCTGTAGAGAGACTCCTTCCTTCCTTCCTTCCTTCCTTCCTTCCTTCCTACCTACCCACCTACATACCTACCTATTGTCTCCCCAGGTACAGACACACAGTGAGCTTGGGCAGTGTTGCCATCATGTGTGGCTTCTGTAAGCCCCCTCATCCCCTAGAGGCCACTAAGGGATGTGCAGACTGTAAGGCCAACTTCTGCAACGAGTGCTTTAAACTCTACCACCCCTGGGGAACGCCCAGAGCCACGCACGAACACATTCTGCCCACCAACAACTTCAGGCCTAAGGTTTGTGTGCGTGCGTGTGTGCGTGTGATCTCCAGGGTTCTGTTGTTGTTGATGCAATATGTCGCAGAAGGAAGAGAAACGTGATGATCCATCTAGTGTCTGACTCTCTTGCAAATGTCTCCTGCAGATCTTGACCTGCACAGAGCACGACCAGGAGAGACTAGTGTTCTACTGCCGCAGCTGTCAGAAGCTGCTGTGTCCACTCTGCAAGCTCCGACGCGTCCACCATGGCCACAAAGTGTTGCCTGTGGCACAAGCATACCAGGCTCTCAAGGTACAGCAGGTGGAGTGTGACCAGCCGGGCAGCCCATCCACCAGCCAGGCTTCAGTCATTTAAGCTTGATGATCTGTCACTGGCATCCTCAAAATGTCAACCTCAGTGTTTTCCCCTATAGGACAAGATCACCAAGGAGATCAACTATATCCTATCCAATCAGGAGACAGTGCAGAGCCAGATCACTCAGTTGGAGGGTGCCATCACACAGATGGAGGTAAACACCCTCTCCGAACCCCCGCCAGCCCTCTTTGCTCCCTAATTTCTGTGTCAGGTTTAAAGGTGTAGTCAGCGATTGCGAGCTAATTGTAAGCTAATACACTTTTTGTCAAATTCACCAAATATCTTGCATTCCTGCTAGCTTAACGTTCTCTGTGCGTGTGGAAAAATCAATCCGCTACTTCAGCACAGCCAGCAGCCTGCTTTGGTCATAGGTTCATAAGTGACGAACACCGCTCACAACAACAATGCCGCTCGGCTTCGCAATGCATTTCAATGTGTGGGGGCGGAGCTTCTGAGGGAGTTTGTTTTGATTTGAGCTCGAAGTTAGCAAGCGTTCTTGAGAATGCCTAACCCAGTGAAATCCCCTGCCCCCGATCCCCTTCCCTAGCTGAACAGCGCCACAGCCAAGGAGCAGCTGACTCACTGCATCCGGGAGCTGGGGGCCGCGCTGGTCGAGCGCCAGGGGGTGCTGGCCCTGGCCCTGGAGGGGGCCCGGATCAAGCGGGGCGAGGCCCTGTCAGCGCAGGTGTCGGAGAGGAGGGGGCTGCTGGAGAACGCCGGCCTGATGGCCTACACAAACGAGCTGCTCAAGGAGGCCGACGCGCCCTGCTTCGTTCAGGCAGCCAGAGTCACGCACAACAGGTGACTCCTGCACGCGCACGCACGCACCACACGCATGTGCACGTACACACCACACGCACGCACGCACCACACGCACGCACGCACACACACACACGCACGCACGCACACACGCACACACCACACGCACGCACGCACGCACCACACATACACACACACTTGTTTGATTGCTTTCGTAATATTTTCTTTTAATTGTTCAAATGTTGTGTAACACTTATCTCTTTCACTCGCTCTCTCTCTCCCTCTCTTTTTCCAGACTGGTAAAGGCCATAGACAACCTGCAGAGTTTCTCTCTCTCGGCCGATCCGTCCTTCAGACACTTTCAGCTGGACACATCCAAAGAGCTCAAACTCCTCAGCAGCCTGGAGTTCATACGTGGTAAGTGCGTGTGCGTGTGTGTGTGTGCGTGTGTGTGCGTGTGTCTGCGTGCGCGTGTGCGTGCGTGTGTACAGTATCTCTATAATAAGAAACAGGTGGAAGAGAAATAATGTTGTTGTTTGTTTGGCCTGTCTTCTCACACAGCCCCATTGGCTCCAGTGATTGACACTCAGAAGACACTGGCCTATGACCAGCTGTTTCTGTGCTGGCGCCTCCCTCAGGACTCCGCCCCTGCCTGGCATTTTTCAGTGGAGTACCAGAGGCGGTCGGGAGTGGTCGGAACCACGTGGGGCGGGACAAGGTCCCCTAACGCCGCCGTGTCATGGCAGCGTCTAGACGAAGTGGGAGGGACTAATGCTGTGATTGACAGACTGGAGATGGACAGTGTGTATGTGCTGAGGGTGAGAGGCTGCAACAAGGCCGGCTTTGGAGAATACAGCGAGGAGGTTTACCTTCACACACCACCTGCCCCTGGTGAGATTGGTCTGGTTATCTGCGCTGATATTAATTACAAACATCTGTCTGAACGAGCCATTTATGTGACATTTATTAATGCCTTATATTCTGTGTAAAGACTTGTATTATAAAATGTACTTAAATATTTTCAAACAAGGAAGGCTAGGGCTGATCACTTCAATTATGTAAATGATTATGTAAATGAAATGTATTCAAGTGTTAATTTGCAGTACCGCAAAATACTGCACACCACTGGCGGAATTAGCTGTTCAAAGACAGATATACCTTTTAGCCCAGCACTATAGATCACGTATGACACGTGAGATAAATGTGATTCTGACTTTTCATCCTTTGTATGAGTAATGTGAATCTCTTCTCTCTCTCTCCATCCCTGTATTCTTCACCTTTTCATCCTTCTGCTTTCTTTTATCAGTTTTATCTTTGACATCAACCCTTGCTCACTTGCTACTTGTGTCCAGTAACATCCCATTCATTCCCTGCCTTCATTTCCACCCGTCTCCTTCCTCATCATTAGCTTCTTCCAACGATACCTTTATTATTGTGATTTTGTCACTCTCCCTTATCATTCCACAATCACAGTATACAATAAGTCACATTGACCCAATACATCCGTGGTCAGGCTGACAGTTGCTAGTGAGACCTATTGTGCATTGCCTCTTTCTGCTGTATTTCGTAGCTTGCTCCTCTTGCAACATTGCCAGCTCCTGCTACAGGGAAAACCTGTGCCAATGCCTCTATGCGCAGCGTCGCTCATATCCTGTCCTTTTATATCTTCGTCAGCCTGTTATTGTGTGTTCCTGACCTGCTCTTCTACGGCTGTGTCTCACAGCGTATTCAGGCTCAGTGCAGGCTCTCACCCCCTCCCTGCATCTGGTTCTAACCCCTCCTCCCTCCTGACTTCCTCCTTTCCTTGGCTTATTCCTTTCCTCCCCCCTCCCTCTCTCTCTCTCTCTCTCTCTCTCCCCTCCCCTCCTCTCCTCTCCCCTCTACTACCCTCCTCTCCTCTCCTCTCCTCTCTACTACCCTCCTCTCCTCTCCTCTCCTCCCCTCTCCTCCCCTCTCAGTGTTGAGTTTCTCTCTGGACTCTCGCTGGGGGCTGCACGCTGACAGGCTTGCCCTGGGTAAGGGGCAGACCTATGCCCGCAGTGTGCCTGGTCTCTCCCTGCTACAGGCGGCCGACCGCACGCTCACTTCCTGTAACTTGACCTCTGACCTGCTGGTGGCCGACCTGGCTGTGACTCAAGGCAGACATTACTGGGCATGCTCAGTGGAGCCTGGCTCCTACCTGGTTAAGGTGAGAGTAGTGAGAGAATGTCACACAGTAATGGACCTATAGCGTTGGACAGCAAACTGATGTCATGTCTGCCTGTCGGTTGGTCTCACTGTGTTTCTTGCTCGTTCAGGTTGGGGTAGGACAAGAGACGAAGCTACAGGAATGGTTCCATCTCCCACAGGACATGGCTAGCCCCCGGTAACGTTTGGTGAACTGAATATTGTCCGCTGTGTGCTTGTTTCTATGTGTTTTTATTTGCTATCTGTTAGCTTCACCAACGTTAGACCTGTACGTTTTCAAAAAGGTTGCCCTTTCACAATTAGTCAAGAAGCTAAATATTTCTTAGTTGGTATGGCGTAGAAATCTGGTGGATAACTAAAGTATAGTTTAACGATAAATAAAGTATATACAGTATATTGTGGGTATACAGTATGCACATATCTCTTGCATACTGTCTTTCACTTTTTTTCTGTAAGTATATACATTAAAAAATAAATGTTTCTATTCATAATGTCAATAATACTGTATTTGGTTCAGTTCCTCAAAAAAGGAATAATGGATTATATAAAATATATATATATATATATATATATGAATTAAAGAATGGCTAAAAGGGATTTGGATACTAGTAGATACAAACTCTGTATTATAGCCTCTTGAGCCCTATATCTCCCTTCTCCAGCTGCGATCCAGACAGCGGCCATGACAGTGGGGCAGAGGACGGTCAGGACACGTCCCCCTTCTGCTTCCTCACCATGGGCATGGGCAAGATCCTGCTACCCCAAGGACCCGGCCACAACCTCAACCACAGCCAGAGCCACAACCACAGCCACAGCCTGAACCAGAGCCAGAGCCACAACCACAACCACAGCCACAGCCTGAACCAGAACCAGAGCCTGAACCAGAACCAGAGCCACAGCCAGGGTCACAGCCATGGAGCATCTCTGCCCCATCACAGTAAGCCCAGCGCCCACACAGCCCCTCTGCCCCCCCGGCTGGGCGTGTGCCTGGACTTTGACAGGGGCCGGGTCACCTTCTACGACGCCCACTCCCTGCGCGTCCTATGGGAGGGCCACGTGGATTGCTCTGCTCCTGTTTGTCCCGCCTTCTGCTTCATCGGGGGCGGGGCCCTGCAGCTGCAGGACCTCGTGGCCAATCGCAGCACAGAGGAGACGCCCCCTCGCAGGGTCACCATCCAATCACGGGCCACAAATCTTGGTAAATGAAGTCCGAAGAAGGTGGTTATTAAAACTTACAAAAAACATACTTCGCTCAGTGATCAGGTCTCTAGAGCAGTGGGACTCAACCTTATTTGGCCTCCCAGTTATTGTTCTTACCGATGTACACCTTTACCGATCTAGAATATTTAATAAAATAATATTAAATGAACATATTTATAAAAGTTTGAGTAACACACAGATCATTTCATCACTTGATTTCATAGGCCTATTTATTAAGATAATATTCTGAAAGATATCACTAACGATTTCATAATTATTTTTGCTACAGCATGAACCACTTTTCTTTTGGGGGTCATGGGTCAGAAACCACTGCTCTAGAGGCCTGAATGAACTTAAGTGGAATACTTTACTGTCCTGTCACCATGGCTGTGGCTACACTATAACCGTGTGTTGTTTCTTATTTAGCACCTGCATACGGCTTGGAAATATATTTTACGGGTCTCCTGTGGCTGAATTTAATTAAATCTGTGACGCGGTATTTTTCCTCGCTACTTTTTTTTTCTGGGTCCTCACATGGCTCCCTGGACACTGTGGCTAGTTTAGACTATGCAGCGTTCTGTTGACAGCACAAGGCAGAGCCTTCGTGTCAGGCTGGGAAAAGCTGATTCAAACGCAAGCAGAATATCTTTACAGGTCATTTAGGCTTTCCCTTCCTGGCATGACAGGGTGACAAAGGTTGCATGCTGTTGTCAAGTGTAACCAGGGTCTAACTTAATATGTACATGCAGATACAAGGATGTAAAGGCATCTCAAATGTGCAGGTTCCTATTTAGGTTACATTTTCTATGTAATCTCAATGAATGTCAATGTGTAAAGTAAGTTATTTCATTGTAGTGTGCTGGTGGATACGTGTGACATATCAGCTGATTGGCTGTGATGCTTTGCTCCCATTTGTCTCTCTGACAAATGGAGCCGAGCAGAATCAAGCCAAACTTGATGTCAAGTGACTTCATTAGGCTGTGTCGTTTATAATTGAGTGAATCATTTTGTTTGCAGAAATGTCAATATATTCTGTTAGAATGTGTTGCACAGTACAAATTAATTATTATTAAGGTTTGGACAACCGTGTCTTTTCTTAATGAGTTGTACTATATGGATTTTCTGATTTCATCGACATGATTAATGATTAATCATGATTAACAATTGCAGAATGTAGACTGAATACCTAATTCGTACTTTAATTGCAAGTTTGTCTATATTGTAATATCTATAAATTGATGGCTCTGACTGTATTTTGATATGTTAAGTATGCATGTGTGTGTATGTATGTATGTGTGTGTGTGTGTGTGTGTGTGTGTACGCGGTGTGTGTGTGTGTATGTGTTACCTTGCAGGGCTCTGGCCGGTTGGTTAATGTGTTTTTGTCTGTTCTGTATATCTGTTTCACTGTCTTTTGTTCTGAGCACAGCACTTGAATGACTTTAGACTGTAGCATCTCAACAAATCACAATCTCCTGATGGCAGAATCTTTCTTACATGTCAGGACAAAAACAATAAAGGACTGAAAACAAGGGGGTGACTTTCATATCAAAACAATAAACAATAGTAAATATCGATTTTGTTTTAGAGAGGAACGTTATACAAATACACCATTGGCTTCCATCACTTGTTTCAGCTCAGACAACTGTTACTTCCCTCCATGTTTTGCTTATGAGCATCGTTTTTATAGTGACAGTACCTTTTTGTGACGTGCCAAAGAAATATATACAATAACTTTAACACCTCATTGCTGGTTTTATGTTGTGTACCTTCTCTCACACAATAGAAGCATGCAGTCTGGAATGATGTGCTTTCATCACGTATTGTTACTTTATTTGAAGTAAATTGAAGAAAAACACTGAATGAGTGCACAAACAAGACTTTCCTTATTTAAATGTCATGGATGACATAGAGTCCCAATATCTTTCTGTATGTGTGCACAGTCATTCTTTGAATGAGTTCTTACAGTAATACATCTGCGGTCACATAAAGCAGATAATATCCGTATAATTTTGTTATGAGACTGAAATGTTTAGGACCCTCAAGACCCAAGAACAACAAAACAGACATGCAAAACAATAAACGAAATGTCACTAAAATATTGTATTTATACAAGATGCAAGACAAGGGGGTGTTATGACAACAACCTGAGCCAGTACTTCTCTGTCAGTACTTGTCTTGTTTTTAAAGGTCGCCATTTGACAAAGTAACAACGCAGCCTATATATTTAACAAGATAAATACCGACATTGTATTAAAACTGTCAAAGATGTGTTATTTTCCTTTGTGTTGGTTTGTGTTAAATGGTTAATGTCTTTTTACAATTACAACACTAAGACGTCTTGACAAAAAGTCGCTTATTGGAATGGGGATCAACCCCAGGACTTATATGCAGGCAGTCAACCAACTTAGCCACTAGCCTGAGTGTTCGTATGATAGCACCAGCTGTCGCGCTCCCGTGTATTGCAACGATAGCAATCAAGAAGAAAACTATCTACAGGACTCTGTAATGATCACGGTTCGCCACTTGGTGGCGACATTGGCTGCACTTATAGCCTTGTATTTTTGGCCCTCAACAGGTATCCCTTTTAGAATAGTTTTATCATCATGAGACGGACATTTCTTCATTTGTTACAATCTCACCTGCTCACCAGAATGTGTCTGCACTCTCGACTACTCTTTTTACCAATTACAGCTTAAATTGCTCCTGCTGTAAAGAGATCATCCATGTCCATAGGTCCTCGTTGATATTCCATCAACCCTAAATCTATTCTAGGTCCATATTTTCCTGTAAGGGTACAAGTAATGGTGGAGTTCGCCCAAATTACCAACTTCATAAGAAACAATTACCTGTCAAAGTGAGATGGGGCCTAATACTCATACCCAAAAAAAGAAGCTGTAACTTATCCACTTGTAAGAAATCAGTCTTTTACTTTTCTATTATTGTAGATTTCACCTGTGTTGATTAATATATAATGTGTTATTTTTCCTTTATTTTAGCTTCTTAAGTTTTGTGTACTTTACTGTGAAATCCTGCAGAGGGGTTTTCTCGAGTACATGTTCCTACTTTGAACTATGAAAGCTGTCTCCTGTGTCCTGCATTTGGGTCCGGTGTTTGCAGGTAGTCGTTACACTACTGTTCCCTTTTCCCATAATGAAAATCCATATCCTCTCTCAGTGGAGAGGGAATATGGATTTGTATGAAACTACCTTAATGTTTCATTTGTTTTTACCCGTTTAATTTGTTTCATGAAAGTTGAGTGAAGCGCACACACACGCACACACATACACACACAGTGTGAATGGATGAATGTGAGGCTACTGCAAAGCGCTTTGAGTGGCCAGAAGGTTGGAAAAGCGTTATATAAATGCAGTCCTTTTACCATATACACAAACCACGTTACTGCAAAGTGAACAATGTTTCGAGCATCACGCACAGTGCAGAAAAACATACACGTGCTCATGAGACGAGGCAAACCTTTTAAATGTGCAGTGCAGGGTGCTTTAGACATGTTTGCTACTGCGAGCACAGGCTCTACTTCAGCTGTGACTTCGTTATATCCTCAGCATCTCTCACATGAACACACACACACTGTTCACGCCAATTAATACAGTAAGACCTTAGCAACCCATGTACTTAGCCAAGAAAATATATTTCTAGGAAGAAATATGACTGGTGATAATTGTCACACTATTATGTCTTTGTCCTCTGTCACCGGTGGGTGTTTCATGAGCTTCACCAAAGCTGACACCTTATGCTGTGCACACCTACAGTTATATCCATGTTAAAGCACGGTGCTTGTCATTCACGCACACACGCACGCACGCACGCACACACACACACAAACATATATATGTATATATATATATATCTCTCCCATGTGATATACAAGCTGTGCTACATGCCAGGCCAAAGCATGTGCTGACAGGATCTGTGCAGTGTCAAATGTTTTGAGACAGGAATAAATTATTCTTAAAAATGATACTGCTGTTTTAATAGCATCGCGTGTGACGGGCAGTGTTCAATCATATTTCACGCTGGTGTTAATGAGAGATGTATAGTGCATGAAAACAACACTTTTTTGTTCAATTTAAAATGGCATGGATACAGCAGATGAAAACAAACATCTAGGGATGTACAAGCAATAAATGTACTGTAGGCTTTTATGTTGATAATAGTATCCACCTCTCCACCTCCTTACACTCAATGCTAAGTCAAGTTTCTCACTAAAATGTTTCTTTTTCTCTCTACCCCACATAAAAAAAAAAAAATCCTATTCTGCTCTTTTAGCACTTTAGAATTAGAACCATTATAATTCAGGCCACTAGGAACTTTGTTGGATGATTGAATTATACAGTATATTGACCTGGTAGTAGACATGATGACAAAATGCTGTATTGTAACTATTCTGATAATATTGGTTGCTTACAATTGCTGGTGTATGACCTGTCCAACTAATGACACATGTACAACATGTAAGTCGCTTTGGATAAAAGCGTCTGCCAAATGCTGTAAATGCAAATGGTATCACTTAAAAAACAACTTTTCCATATATGTGAGCATGAAACAGCATATTCTGTTGCTAAAAACAATTAAAGTGGGAGGCGACCATTAAATGAAAGCTGAGCTACTTGTTGATCCAGGCTGGCTGTTCTGTGAGCACCAGTGACAGGAGTAATGATTGGCTGTCCACACATCACTCTACTTGGGGGAGTGACGCACAGAAGACATACACCTCAACAAACACGCCATAAGACAGGCTATAGGAGCTTGCTTCTGGGTCTATTTTGGTGCTTTGTATGCAAAATGTGTCATTAGTTGTCGAGTGAGGAATGTTTCAGCATGATCTGACAGGATTGACTCGTGTATACAAGCATTTTCTCTCTTAATTTTAGCATACGATTGTATGCAGTACAAAATCACACAAACTGTTTGAGCTTTGCTGTGTTAATGAGCTATAGCTCAAGTCTTGTGTGTGCATTTGTCACCTATACATTTTGTGTGTGAACCTTTCAGCTGTGTGACCTCCAAGTCCTGCTGGTTGTAAAAAAATGTAAAAAAGGACAAATCTGTGAAACTGGGTGAACTGGTCAAACTGGGAATAGAAAAGCACCTGCTGCTCTTTGCACATTGTCCCTTCCCATAATCACCTGCTGGACCAACTGTAGTAAGACCCAACAGAGCTCCGATACGAACTGATGAAAGTAGTCACAAATCTGTATAGATATCAGATGTTGCAGAAGCTAGTTATGTTCGCCACTCAGCTTAAATACAGTTTGTCATTTTTTTGTCACATTTTCATCCATCCCAGTAAAAATAACATCAAATTTTCACACGACGGACTAACATTAATTGACAGTGCACTATTAGTTACACTTGACCTTTTCATTATTTTAGGCAAATGTAAAAGGTAAAGGTTGTTTTTTTTCTCTTCTCCTTTGTGATAAACGCTTTTAGCATATATTGTTTTACTTCCTTGGGTTATGACATTATTGTTGCAAAAAAAAAAAAAAAAACATACATCACTGTTTGACAGTTTAATGAATTTTACCTGATTATCACAGCAGATTATCTGATGCAACTAAAGTAATATTAGACTGCTGCCTCACGAACACAGGCACTGTTGGACTATAATGTTACTTTCAGAGAGCTGAGTGCTGAGGGCAGTGTTGAAAATGACAGACAAGTCGAAAGAAAAACAACACCTGACAAAGTAGAAGGAAATAAATAATTCAGAGGAATGTAAAAGAGAGAGAGAAAGACTGTGTGTGCGCGCGCGTCTGTGTTTTGGGGGTAGGGCACGGATAGGGCCAACAGGAAAACCGAGAGAGCCGCATTCCTTCTCTCCCTTTCTTGTTCTCTTCAAAACAACAGCTGAGGCAGGTGTGCCACTACTGATAGAAAGTGCTTGTTGCTGCCTGCTCATGTGTCTGCCTGAACTGGCTGTGTGTTTGTGCCGAGCGTGCGCTCGCTGAAGATAGCCTGTTAGAGGAGAGACACTATTTGTAATTACTACAAAACAACAGCCATGAACCTGTGTTGTGGGCTGTGGGGAGGGGAGGGGAGGGGAGGGGAGGGGGGGCAGTGCTTTGGGAAAAGTTACATATGTGTTGAAGGATGCGTTTTAAACGACGAGAGAGGCTAATGACATCTGTGGGCATGTGTGTCTCTCTGTGTGTCTTATAGGAGACAGTCTCTAGCCCAGGAAACAGAAAGATCCTGTTTGCGAGCCAGCCTCCATTGTTCAGCTGATTACACCTCCCTGCCACAACACACACACACACACACACCCCTCCTTCTTATGACACTAACCTACTCTCGTGTTAGTGCACATATACTGAGGACAAAGACAAAGAAGTCATAACACTTGGCTGTCCTCCAAAGACACACACACACACACACACAATAGTGTCCAGCATGTTTTGAGTTCTCGCCAAGCTCACAACACGCTGCTTCTACACACACACACACGTGTCTGAGCGTTTAAACAGCTAGTCTATCTAGTCTAGTCTATCTGACTCCATGCATTCAGACAGCATTGTCTCTGTTGTCCCTCACGCCAGATGTATAAACACCACACGTCCCTTTCTTCTCTCTACCTTGAACTCACCATCACCCGTGGCTCTCATTCTAGAGACATAAACGTGACCTCGGAGAAAGTTCTATTCCTCCCACGAACATCAAAGTGTTGGTGTCAATGCTCTTTTCCTGTCTCTCATGACTGTTCTGGCTATTCCCACTCCAGTCATCACTTGGGCTATTTGTCTTACACACCCGCATTTACTATACCGCTATGGTTTGTTTCAATGTCCTCCCAGTTAAACTCCAGTCTGCCACAACATTCCTATAAAGGTCTCTCTAGCCTTTACTCCTGTGTTTCCACCAACCTTACAACATTCTTTACATTTATGTGACCACTTCTCATTTCGTCATCCTAAATCCACATCAACACTGGACTGTGTGTGAGTGTGTTTTCACAGTCACTTTGAGCTCAGGAAGGCTGGTTTATGTACACACGTGCACACACACACACACACACACACACACACACACACACACACACACACACACGCTGAGAACTTCTGGCATGGCCTTTCCCACCAGTGCCCCATTCTACGTCAATATACTCGCACAAACAAATCCTCAGCGTAGCACGATGCAGTAGGCTCCACCCCCTAACAATGGTCGCAATCACACAGTATTTCTCTCCACCACTCAACACACCCGTCTCGGTGCCTACAAGGGTCAAGTTGAGCGTTCTTCCTTTTCTACATTTCTAAAGAAATGTGTATTTATTTATTGCATCTCTCTCCTTTAACAATACAGCAACCTGCAGATAGAAGCATTTGATCGTTAAGTGTAGGGTTTCATAATGTAAAGAACAACAAACCATAAAGAACAGTATAAAATATGTATTACCCACAAGCCACTGATACCAGAAATGGTTTATATTTAAGTATAACCAATTTATATTTCCCCATTATTTGTATAATGCAATATAAATGTGCATATAAAAACATTCATAATTAGTCATACAGATATATTTTTTAACAAATATATTTCCTATTTAACAAATGTATTAACTGCCACTTTAACGCAACTATTCCCTCTGTATCCTAACTGGCCTATAAAGAGGCACAAGTACAGACAATCAGACAATACATCATCATAATCTTCAACATTTACAGCCCAGCCAGGCCTGGGCCAATGACATGACAGCAGGATTCCATAGACACTTCAGGGGACAGACACCTGGGTTCCTTAGTCAAAGGCAATGCCTACGTTATAGTAACAGCAGCAAGTTATTTACAACTCATGCTAAGGGGTCATTTCGGTTCACTTTATTGTAAAGCCAGTCCCTCTGATCCTGGAGGCCCATTGGTTGATCGAGCGGTGAAGATGAGCAAACATAAGACTCAAGGCACTAGAGGTACAGTACAGTTCTATGTCACCATGATGTAACTCAGTCTTGGGTGTATTTCAAAAGGCAGGTTTACACAATTAGCCAGAGAACTAAAATTGCAGATACTGCACATATTGTCATAATTGCGTACCTTTATTCCCAAATTCATCTGTGTCCGTACATGCCTCTTAACATGCCCCACTTTGTCTCACTGGACAGTGTCTTTCACTCTCCTGTGGTGGTCACATTTTGACAGGCTTGTAGGACAGTGAGCTTTGGTTGGCAGAAGAAAATCTCCAGAAAAGAATGAATCTGATCAGGCTGGTGATGACGCCAGTCATGTTTGGGATCTGGAGAACAAATGAACACACAAACAAAACTAAAACAAACGCACAATTACTACCCACAGTGAAGAAGAAGCTGAGAAGTTGAGCGTATTGTACCTTTATGCACTTCCAAAAAAAACAACAATTTGGCGAACCAGAGAAGAACGCAGGCACGCCGTACCATACAACGGTTTTGTTAGCAACGCGTCTGTGTGATCGGGGCCTATGGCTGTGTCAACAATGACTGAGAATACATGCCATCCACTTATACTTTGACCAGTTCTTTTGAAGGCCATTTGAATTCACTTTACGATACAATGATGGATTCGATGGATTTTGCAGCTGAAGGATTCCCATCAGGACCGTTGTGCATGTTGACCTGAACCTGAACTGTTAGTTATCATTTCACTTGTTCTATTCAATGTAAACGTGACCATTTAAGAACATACATAACATAACTGAGGCGCCAGTAAAGCCAAACTACCAGCTTCCAAACGTCTCCTCCTCTGAATCCTCCCTCTGATACTCACTGTGATGAATAGGTCGTCCAGTTGGTGGCCATACAGAGTCCAGGATGTGGAGGTGAGGAATGTGGCTACTGTCAGAGGGAAGGACAGGCATTCCAAATTCCCGCTACGCATTATTTGTACCTGGAAACACAAAGAAATAAAATAATCAAACACAGTATGTGCTGTAAGGCCTCTGCATTATAGATACTTAGAGTCACACACAAATTATTTCTGAACCGTGCCTATAAGGTCTATTGCACCATGCAGAAAGACATGGTGATGTACTGGGACAGGATGTTACCAAGGCGATGAGATGCAAACACACACGCACACACATAGAGAACAACAGGAAGACAGATTGAAGAAAGAAAGGCAGGATACAGAGTGGTAGGTATGACAATTCTGGGAGATGGACAGAAAGAGAGAGAGAGAGAGAACAAAACAGGATGAACAGAAGGTCTTTATCTCTGCTTGAACATTACCATGGGTTAAAAGGGGCACATGTGTGTCCTTTTTAGGGAAACAGCTCATTAGTCTAGTCAACAAATTGTACCAGCTGGTGGTCTTGGTGTTTCCTAAGAATCTGGTCCAAACTTGTTTTTAATCAAAAATAAACTCTACCCCCATGCCCCCCTATAGGTTATAGTTGTTCAGACTATGTTGTTACATACTGTATGTACAGTAAATTACATGTAAAATACAGCACATCGTGTGTTATTGTCATGGGCAAAAACTGCTGGAAGCATCTTCCATTAAGTGCCAAAGGTCTGAGGCATGGTGTGTGTGTGTGTGTGTGTGTGTGTGTGTGTACCAGGTCAGTGAGCGGGGACAGGTACATGCCGATGGTCACCAGGGTGCAGGTGAGCCCCAGCAGCGCCAGCCGAGCTTCTCCTTGGGGAAGAACACTGAAGTAGAACCAGCTGGCAGCTAGCAGCACCCCCGCCGCCAGGGTCTGGGTCAGTATGCGCCGCTGCAACCAACACACATTAAGGTGAGCGCAAGCTAGCATACCCCCCCCCAATACACACCCACATAGTTTACATGTTGAGGTGTTGCGTGTGCATGTGCCGTGTGTGTGTGTGTTTGTGTGTGTGTGGTCATGCCAACCTTCTCTTTGGTGTAGTAGCAGTATGCGACAATGTACAGGACTTGAAGCAAAGCTCCAATTGTGTTCACCAGGATTATGGTACCATCGCTCTTAAGAATCCCATAGTACAACCAGCCCAGGTTACTGTGGGCAGAAGGCAAGCATGACAATGCTGCACACACCGGCTATGTTGTGAATGTGAATACGTGCCCGCTCACTTACTTGAGTTGAGTTGTGAGGAAAGGAAGAAACTGGATGTTGTCGGCACTTTTGCAGGATATCATCTTCTTCAGGTCCGTCCTGAAATGTATATAGATGAGGAATTTCAGAGAACACACACACACACGTTTACTGCAGCTATAGATGATTCTGACTTTTGCTAAGATTAATCAATGAATCTACTATATACATTAAATCACTTGAAGCATACATTTCACAAAATGCAGTTGGGGAGATAAAAAGAAGCAAATAAATGCCACCACAGGATTGAAACACTTTCCATGCAGGATACGAAAACATGATTGTGACATGTCTTCATAAACCTAACGTAAGGTCCTGTCGAGAACATCCCGACATGACTGCAAGTTAACAACCTGAAAAGTAATCGCTGAACTAAACACCTCAGCATTCAGGACATGTTAAAATATATGCAATAGGAAAACATGATTGTGACATACTGCAGTCTTATCAATGCATAAACATAACTTACAGTCCTGTCGAGAACATCCCGACTGTAAATACGATGCACATCCATGATAAAAGCTGCAAAAGCTCCATAGAACGTGAACATATGTGGATAAAAGTTGGGTTTTAAAATGCGGTTCTTTGTTTAATTGTTAATGACGAATTATAAATAAACAGCGTCTGGATCTTATATTATCCGTGCGTTTCCGCATTTGTAATGTCGCTACTGTTATTTACCTGCACGCCGATTGGCTACATATAAAAATGGACACGGCACTAATGGTTGAAGCGCAGCCACGTGGCTAGATTGACAGTGGGAGAGAACGAATGGTAAATCATTTACTGTAAGTAAACCGGACCCGCATATGACCAGCTGACATGGTTTTGGTATCATTTAGTTGCCAATATTTTGTTAATCAAATAAATATGTTTCCCTGCATAGTCAGTAGGCAATATATTGTTGTATTTTAATAAAAGGTTTTTGAATTAGTCCACTATTCATGTATGTGTAATATGTTATGTGATTGATTGAGTGATGCATGATTAAAGTAGGCTACATGTGCATATCCTTCTGTAGCCCTAATACAGTACTTGCTTTCATTGCCTCACTATACCTTTATGAGAAATCCAGGAAGATTCTTACAGTCATCACGATTACTGCCATGTGACACATACTCCAACACTCCACAACCCTGAAGGTTGCACACTGTCACCTTACATAGCAGCACCGCTGACACAATGTGTGAGCTGTCAGAACTGGAATTCTAAACCACTTTAACCCATAGAATGCTGTATAAGACAGATCTTCAATGTTTTGCAGCCAATGATACATAAATACAATACATGGTGGAGGGAGCCCCTCTTTAATATCTTATACAAGTGTGTTATTGCTTATTTAACTGGGACAACATCTGTAGGATGGCCTATACTACCATGTATACAAATGCTTTGTATTAGTAGTGTATGCATACAATGCTATGCCATTGTATTTTTGGACATATTATTTTTGGAAGAAAAAAAATTTCAATAATAATTATCAGATACTTTGGTGGACTCGCTGGTGAAGATCTCTGCAATATAGGTGGTAGCTGTCCTCATCAGATATTCTGAGATGGCGAGATCATTCTTTGCCTGTATGTCCTCCTGACTCCATTATGGCAAGCCTTTTTCAAATAGTTGTGCACTCTGGTTTGGAATGCAGAAGTTTGTTGTCTGATTTTACAAGGGACGGTGATTTCTGACAGTAGCTAGCTACTCAGTCAGATGTGTGCTTTTCATGCCAGGTCAGTTCGTGTCATTCCAACACAGTCTGACTGATGTGCAGCCCCCCCCCCCCCTCAGAGGAAGCCGACACATTGAGACAGGGGAGAAGGGGCCTGTCTGGGTGGATAGTGTGTCCGGTGTGGAGTATATAGCAAAAGGAGAGAGAGAAAGCAAGGGGGAGATGCGATGGGTGAAAAGGGCGAGAGAAGAAAGGGAGGCTGACACCTTCACCCTCTTCCCTTAGCCTGAACCCCCCTCTCAGTCCCTCCCTCCCTCCTCGTGCGCTCCGACTGAAGTCTCCGCTAGGGAGAACCATCATGTCACCCTGGATGAAAGACTGAGGGGGGCACACATGGAGGGGTGAAGAGGCAGGGTAGACTTGAGAACTATAGTGTGATCTCACAGGGAGGATGGATTCGATTGGGAACGGTAAATAAACCTTTCCAAGTAGACGCTGAGCGCCATTTTCAACTTTATCAGAGTTAGCCTGGAGGTGATCACTGTCATCATTATTCATCTGTAAATATGAAGCGCACCATCTTAACATCACATTTTATTTTTTCACAAATTAGTTTTTTTTACATTTTAAACATTCATATAAAAATTTCTATGAACAAATATACAAACATGTACAAAGAGACACAGCTTTAAACAAAACAATTATCTTACATCATGAAACTATACATTTACACGGGGAGTTCCATCAGTCCTTCAATATGTATAGTAAGTTCTGCTTACATCACCATGACAACTGTACCATGCTATTGTTAAGACAGTGATAAGGATGCAATTACAAGACCAACACAATAAATCCAAATATTCTTAATTCTTTTTGTTATTTTTCCCCCTTTCAGGCATTTTACAGCTGAATGTTGGGTTGTATACACAAGTCAATATATGTAAACTGAACATGATTTCAACTAAGCTGTCTTGCAGATGTTTTCTGTGATGTGTATGCTTGCAGGTATATCTCAGTGATGCGTTTACACAGTGACATAAAAGGAAACATCGTAGTTTAATGCTACAAAGCGCTACAAAATATGACAGAAACCACAAATGAATAGCAGTACATTCTTTTTTTCCAGTAGGTGACACAGAATGAATACATTCTCTACATGTATGGGAGGAACCAAAACAGTGGCAGTGTGAGATGAGCAATGCCACCAATACAGTAGACAACTGTACCCTTGTTAATAAAGTTATCAAAATATAAGAAAGAAACTCTGAGGTCGTCTTCATTGGACTTATCCACTTTCCCGTGTCTTCGGCAGTCACACACGGAAACACGTCAAGCACACAACCACACAGTTTTTGTCCACGCTCATAAAAAAAAAATCTCTGTATAAAAAAAAGTGTTTATTGTTCCATGTTCCAATGACCAGCACTGGATTTGCAATGTTTCTCTTCTGGCTATAGGCCTTGGGCTGAAGAAGTGTCCATGGATGCGCCCCCATCAGCCTCATTGGAGCAATGAGGATAATAAGATGGGTATTGTTGTGTAGATCAGATAAAAAGAGACTAGCTGTACTCCAGAATTGCCAACGCTCCTCTGAACATTAGGCTCCATCACAGCAGGGTCATCTGAAGACACAGAGGCACAAAGAAAGATCAACATTTCAACTCATTCTAGGCAGTGGGAGGTCAGTGCGAGGTCAGTGGGATAGTCGTGTTGTCCGGGTCCAATCCTTACCCGCTGGTAGCCGGTTGGAGGGGTTGTGCACACCTCCGGCTGCATCAAACCTCCCTTTCCCTCCATCAGACCTTTTCTCCTGCTCTTCCTCCTTGACTTTGTCTGCCTTAGCTTTACCGGCGCCCTTGTGCCCGACGACATCCACCTTCAGCCTCAGACACTCCTGGCCATGGTGATGCAGTGGCTTAGCTAGAGAGGAGAGAGAGCGTTGCGTTTAGCACACAAACATAAACGGACATGGAATATACACATCAATATGTCCAAACAACACATTTTACATACACTAAGCAGTGATCACTCACAGATATAATAATAGCTCTCCCCCTGGCGAAACTCCTTGCCCAGGGTGAAGGGGGTGAACCGCTGGAACTTCTCGGAGAACCGCTCTGGGGCGTGCGGGGCGAACGGCCGGGAGCACTCCCAGCGCAGCTGGTCGAAGGAGTGGGGCTTGCACACCTCGTAGTCCTCGCGCTCCACCATGTAGAGCACGTAGCGCTCGGCCTCTTGGGAAGGCACCTCGCCGCGGGTGTAATGCGGGCAGATGATGTCCAGGTAGTCGTTGATGCGCACCTCCACCCTGTAATCGTCATACAGGAAGCTATGGAGACAACGGGGGACAAGAAAGAGGTGTTGGTTAGCGACAACGGTCTTTCACTGCCTGCAATGAACAGCATGCCGACAAAGCAATTAGCAAAATCGAACGCACACCCATGTTGTGTACGAGGCCTCATGGCACGCCTGTTGGGACAAGAGCTGATCCCCAGCGATGGCATGCCGTGGGGCCGATCGCATGTGCACGCACGCTTAGCAGCAGGAAAACAGACATGCAAACGCGTCAACAAACGAGCTGAATCCAGCCGCGGGTGAGTCAACATGCGATCACGTCAAGATTGATGTGTAACACTGGCCTCGGCGTGGGCCTGGGATTGCAACAGAACAAGAGCGCAAGAGGATCAGGCCAGACTTGTTCACTTTTTGTTTTTTTACACAAGAACTGTTAGCACACCTTGGTTCTTAAATTCCCTGTTGTTGTTCCTGCAGGACTATGCCTCCCATGACAGTTTCGTCTGCTCCCAAGATGCTCGCTTTCAAGCTCCGTGTCATTCGCTGCCATTTCTGTGCGTGACATTCAGATAATCGTTTCCAACGTACCACTTTCTTTGTCACAAATGTCCGTGTCCCTAAGAGTAACACCTTATGTCTTCTCTCAAGCATACTGGGGACTCGTGCTGTCTATCGCCTTAATTAGCTTTATGGTTGTTTTGTTTTGGTTACTTCTAACGTATCTGTGTCCAAATAAACAACATGCTACTTAAATACAATATGTATATGCTACATACAGGAAAAATTAAAACAATTATACATTTATTTACCAAATGGTATAAAATATCTTAATATAATCTATTCTTGGTTATTTGTCTGTGTGTGCAGATGTTCCAGTCAAGGCTGTTTGTGTGTTGTACTGAATATTGAGTGCTTGTGCGTGTTCAGCCCAAGGGCCTTCATTTTATGACAGATTGGTATTGCTTCATTTTCTTATTACATCCTCAGGGTTACCAAGCCTTTATTAATAAACTGAAATTCAATCCGTGTTCAACCTGAACAACCTGTGTAATATAATATAGCGGGTAGAGTAAATCTCAAGCGTGAAAAAAAAAAAGAAAAGCCTTCCCTGGTATGCTAACTGTGGGAGTTCAGGCATCAAAGCGTGACCCCCCTGCTGTTGTTGTGGCTCCTGAAAGACCCCCTCGTTAAGAAACAGACTCACTGGCTCCAGGGCTAGTACCCCTCCTCCTTTCCTCTGTATGTGTGTGTATGCGGAGTGGAGTAGTAGGGCTAACCTACCTGTCAAGACATGTATTGTTAGCACAGTACAGTAATGCACTTGTTAGCTCAGGCTAATAGCAAGATTAGCCTCCATCTCACTCCACTTGCAATCAATGCTCTATCAAACACAATGGATATACTTAGCTTAGTCCAAACACTGGGAGGTGTACACTTCTTTGTGTGTAATAGCGTGTCAGTCATTTATATATATTGTTTTTATGTATCCTTGGTATGTGTGTCAGCGTGTGTGTGTGTGCGTGCGTGCATGCGTGCGTGTGCGTGTGCGTGTGTAAGCAAGGGTGTAAAACCATAGGTCAGTGCGTAAAAGTGGACAACAGCTAACCACAAGAGTCCGTTTGTAGCAGAAACAAACACATCTGTAGCAGCTTCATCGACCAAACATTCTTTGTTCCCCTCCCGTCCCTCCCTTCCCTCTTTGAGACAGAGCCACAATAACGGGGCTAGAGAGAACAAACTAGAGGACCAATAGTGGTTTTCCCTGATGTAACCTTTTTAAAACGGTACACCTTGTTCCCACAACGTCCTCTTGTTAGTGGCCCGGCCTGTTCTCCCGTGAAAACGGAGCCTTGTCAAAAGCTAACAAAACAGACAGATTCTGTTGCTAATCTCTTTCACAGCTCAATGTCACGCTTTCAAGAAGTTTCTCTTTACCACCCTCCCACCCCCCCACTCACACAAATACACCTTCTCCATTGGCCGGGACTTGGGCTAATTAAAAGCTGGGGGTCTGTGGCCAATGTGGGCACTATAGAATGGAAAGGATCGAGGGGGAATGAATAGGGTGTAATTATACCCTTTCCTCCCCCAAAGACAGGAACGCCTAAGGGCTACAGGGCCCCTCTACCTTACCTCCACTGGAGCACCGAGCACTCCAGTACATCCAACTACATGTCCCTGCAGCAGACTGTGGTGGTGGATGAGATCCAGCTCATAGCATTCAATGGAACATGCGCTCTCTCTCTCTCTCTCTCTCTCTCTCTCTCTCTCTCTCTCTCTCTCTCTCTCTCTCTCTCTCTCTCTCTCTCTCTCTGACTGATAGTTCTCGAGACAGTGAAAGTCACATTAATGTGATAGCTATTGCGTATGTGAGATAATGTTGTGTGTGTGTGTGTGTGTGTATGCGCGCGCGAGTGCGTGTGTGTAGCGGTTCTCTGAAGACCCTTATTCAGGGCGTCTCCTGCCCCGGGCACAATAAGAACATCTGTTTATCAAGGCCCACTGGAGCCTCTGTGTGCGCGCGTGTGTGTGCATGTGTGTTTACAAGTGAGACGGAGACTGATGTGTGGGCAAACGACAAGAGCTGAAGGTGACTGTAGTCTTTTTTTCTCTCTTCCCCTTTCTCCAGTGAACAGAGCTGTTTCCCCACAGCAGAGCTACTGTACTGTGTGGTGTGCGTGTGCGTGTGTGCATGTGCGTATTCCATAGTGTTAGATGGTTAGAGGGCTAGCGCTTATTGCAGTGGGCGAGCGTTTCAACACTTAAGTCTCCACAGCGGAGCTTTGAAGTCCCACCATTGTCCTTGCACCAATCTATCACCTCCCTTTACCGTGTTCTGCCCCTCTTCTCCTCCCTTATCGTCTCCTTCCCCCACCTCCCCGTCTGCCAACCTAGCCGTCCCTCCATTTGTCCTTGCCAGAGGAAGCCTGGCTTTCTCTTTCCCCTCATTGGGGGGAATGTTTCACACTGTTGACCGGGTCACGGGGGTTAGAGTTCAGGGTTACAACATCGCTCACTCACTCCACCCTGAGTCAGCAATGGAGTCCTATTACACACACACACACACGCACACACACACATACACACTTCAGCATAACTAAACAGATGCATTATCCTACCATTTGCTCTGCATGCAGGTAATAAGGAGGAGAATAATGCTCCAACAACAGGAAGGGGCCACGGTTTGGTCGGTTTACCACCTGTTCAAATCACCCATTCCTCCATGCTCACTCTGTTGCTTTGAGGTGTGTACTTAATACGCTATTAATTTGCTATGGCATATTCACACCTCTCTACACCCAGGCCGTGGAGCTGTCAGGTGTAATAATGGGTTTAGTGGCTCAGAGGCGGGCTACTCTGTTAGAGCGAATCTAATATACACTTAAAGTCTGCCTGTATCAGGCTGTGCTGTAATCTGCCTTCATCCTGTGCCTCCTTCACCATCGTCCCGGTGCAGACAAGGTGGAAACACAGTTCTTCTACCAAGGAGAGCTGAAACAGTGCTTCCGTCATGACCCTGTGTGTGCGTGTGTGTGTGTGCGTGTGCATTAGCATCTTACAATGGAGAAGACACTGTCCCAGGCAGGATGCGTGAGCTTTTAAAGAGGTTAGCCATTTCTCACTTATTCAAATCCAATGTTTCCCCTCCTCCCTCCATCCATCTCTGTCTACCTGCTCTTTATGTTTTTTAAATTAACCCCGCCCCCCGGTCACCCTCGCTCCCCGGTCCCCTCTTCTTGTGACCCACCCCTCTCTGTCCCGACATGTCTCCCACAGCTCACATAATATACCAGGGCTTTTCAAGCGGGCTAATTTGTCAAGACAAACCCCTTTCTCTTTTCTGGGCCTCTCTGTCACCCTGCTGCAGCCCCCCACCCCTTCCCCCCGCACACACACACACACACACACACACACACACACACACGCACGCACCCCCTCTTTTCATCCAATCCCCACTTCCCAGCCTCCCACTCTGTCGGTGATGACCAAAAATATTTGCTGTTTGGTTGATTTAATATATCTGTATGTCCGTCCTTACGTTTGTGTACAGCCCCTTAATGTGTTGGGGAAAAGTTTAAAAGCATTATTGTTTGATGTAGTCAATACATACAATAAATATTATTTTACTTTTTAAAGACTCTCAAATACTTCTGTCCATCGGCATTTCCCAATTCCTCCCTTTAGGGGGCGATAACGAGCTATGCGCAGATGCCCGTGTGTTACATTGGCTTACAACACTATGAATGAGAGTATACATACAAACACTTATACTCTGACAATGGCCGAAAGGAGGCCAAAAAGTGGGCGAGAAGTGCTCTGTGGAAAACTACATGAACAAAACAGAGGCAGGACTGTGAGAAAGATGTGGAGGAGGAGGGGGGGTTGGAGGAAAAGGGGGAGGAAGTCTGGGTGGCAGATAAGCAGGCGAGAGGAAGCGCTGAGAGAGACGGCCTGCATGGATGCTGTGAAGGCGTATAGGAGAGGAATAACAGGGCCCTTGAACCCCTACCATTCCCAAACGTGTGGTTCCAATGTCCTCGATGCACGTAAAGAAAAAGGCATGGATGGCTATGTCACTCAGGAAAACACATGAAGAACTACTGTAGCAGAAAAACTGGTTTTGCAGCACTAATAGTGCGTTAGAAAATGTATTTACGGTATTTGTTGCAATGTAGGATTACCTCAATTTCAATATTGGAGGACAGATATTCTGCGTAACCACAGAGAGTCTAAACCTTTCTTACAAACACAGGGAGCCTACATTTGTAGACCGGTGTTACAGAGGATTACAGAAATAGATAGTGTAGCCTAGAAGACAAGACGATGTGTCTACAGATCAGATAGTCAGATGGTCAGATTACAGAGTGCCTGTAATCTGTGTTGGTGCGTGTGTGTGTGTGTGTGTGTGTGTGTGTGTGAGTGCTCATTCTAGGGAGATTAGAGCCAGACTAGAGCCAAAGGTCAGGAGGGCTGGATGATGAGCATTTTGACATGATGTGAGACAGAGTGAAAAAAAAAAACACATTTGGCGGGGAGGGGAGGGGGCGTCTAGGACCTCTGTCTCTCCCCGATCCAACCTCCAGGCTGTGGGGACGTGTTTTGACAGGCCTTGCCACCACCTCCATAACAGCGGGGGCAGACCAAGACAGAGACAGTGTGAGATAAACAGAATATTATGTTACGCTAAAGACCTGATACATACAACTTGTACCGGGAGATAGGCACCGTGGACTGGTCTGGGCAGAGAGACACATTATACACGAGATAATAGCAGCGTGACAGACAACGCTCTCTTATCTAAATAGGCAAAGACAACACACACACACACACACACACACACACGCACGCACATACTCACTCACTCACTCACTCACACAGCTGAGTAGATGAGTATAGTAACAGGGGCTGAGGAATGCCAGCTGTAGCTAATATTAACTCGCTCCTGCCCCTCGCACTGTGTTTGTGTGAGTCACACATATTAGGACGCGATAAGACGGCCTACGGTAATCGCCGCACCCTTGTTCTCTCTGACGTAGAAAGAGTGACAGCAGGGCGTTCGTCATGTCTCCTCAGACCAAAACAACACAGGGAAAAAAATTAATAACTCCAGAACTACGCTATACATTTCTGGTAAAGGCCATGACACCTTCGAATACAAAAACACAAACACAAACGCACACGCGCGCAGAGCAGAGCTGACACAGGCATGAACACGTAGGAGTGTAAAAAGGCACAGACCGAGAAAAACACGACTCTCCACCTGTCAGATGGAAATCTACACACACACACACATGTGGAAACAGATATATTCTGCTTCAAATCTCTTCTGGGGTAAGGCCAGGGATTAAGTCATAATCATAGCTCACACTTACGGATGTTTTCGATAAAATGACAAACATCTACAGTCCATACAAAGACACGCACACACACACACACACACACAAGTATACACACACACACACACACACACACCTATACACACAAGTATACACACACACACACATATATATACACACACAAGTATATACACACACACACACACACACACACACACACACACACACACACAACACACACTGTCAGTGCAGGTTCAGCTCTTTATTTGGCCAGCGTGCAGGCTGCAACCATCTGGACACTGTTTCTCCCTAAAACAAATCACCCTCTTACACTCACTAGGAGCCAATTAGCATAAATTATCCACGGACGACCGTGCTGCTGATGAATCAATATATTCCTCGGGACAGGTTCCTGACTGATCACCGGCCACAACTGGGCTTCTGTCAGCGGCGGTCGAGGAAGAGAGAAGTGTAAGGATAAGGTGTAGGGCAGGGGAGGGGGATGTTCTGGGAATAGGGGATTAAAGAGCAAAGACAGAATAGACTGGAAGTAGATCGAGAAGGAGATGAAGCACTGTGTTCTGTAAGTCGTCTTATTGAATATGCTCCTTCTGCCACAAATGTTATTATTGCAAACAAAACCACCTATGTGTGTCTTGTATGTGTCTTGTATGAAATGATCAGTTATCTGTGTTCTTAAACATGAAAAGGGGAAGACATCACACACAGTTCGTTATACTGTTTCCAAAAGTCTTTTTTAAATTGCTTTTCTCTGAACCTCGTCTGTGATGATGACTCAGGTGGGTTTGAGCAAGACAGGTAAGGTGGATGAGTCACACTGACGAACCAATGACACAGAAGCACAGGTGACACGCCGAACTTTCCACTTCAACGTAAAGTCTTCTAATGTAATTATTGAGATGATTGTTTTGCTTGTTCTAACTCATATTGGTCTCGTTAAAGAGCAATTCCAAGGCAGTAATCTAATCAAGACGAGATTAAAAAGACAAATATGTTTTGCCCTTGTTTCGTCTGGGTGGCAGAATTTAATCGATTTTGGTCACGTCAGCTGAAACGGGGACGGTCTTTTCGTAAAGAAAAAAAAATGTTTTAAGCATCCGTAGGCTATATTCTGTTCCACACTAAAAGCTCAATAAATCGCTCTGTGCTCTTGCGCGCCTGTCAAGCTTCATCGATCCGACTGAGTAGCTGGATTGCATTACATTAATGACCCCCAAAACACAATAATCAGCCATCAGCATTACGCATCTCTTACACATTCTGAACCCCTGACCCAAACCTCTCTCACCGCCACTCGCACACACACACACACGCACGCACGCCCACACTCAGACTGCAGCACTGGTCAAATTTGCTCCTCAGGCTGGGCTGACAGTCTATTTATTACGTCTGTATGTCTCTAAGTATTGCGGTTAAATATAGGGATGAATCTGTCTGTCCATCTGTCTAGGCGTCCCTTACAAATCTTTCATCACTTTCTATTTACACCCCATGCAGATTGTATCATATATGGCATGGTGTATGGCTTATATAGCTACTATTAACCAAGTTAATTCATAATATAGAAGCCTAGTTGAACGGGTCACATATGTTACATAATCAATTAAAATAAAAGACACAAATATGTTGGCATATGTAACTTTGAAAGTTTGCTCACGCACGAGAGATACGTGATTATAGGTTATCTAGTGTAGAGATCCTGCCACGCAAAAAAAAAACTTAGTGGGCTACATAACAACGCGCAAGCGGAATAGCCTAGAAAGAGTACACACTTACTTCATATTCGTCCTGTTCCAATAGACGCTGTGTCGTTCAGCAGAAGCGAACCAAACGGTGATGCTGAGTGCCAGACACATCAGCCACACTAAATCCATTGTGTTGTTTTTGTGGAAAAGCGTCAAAACACAGGTTAAAATGTTAACAAAATCTTGGCTAATTAAGTTGGGAGCGCAGAACGCATGCAATTGGCTACTAAACAAGACTTAAATCAAAGCAATTCAAATAACGATGTCTCTTCAGCAGTATTGCAACTCAGAGTGGTACACAAGAGCACAAGTTGACTGACTTGTCTAGTGATGGCCCCGCCCCTCCGGCGGTAAACCAATAGCAGTAAGGAAATCTGAATATTTATTCTACTATACCAAAGCACCACTGTAAAGGCTGAAAAGACTGTTTTGCTGATGATGGTATATTAAGGCATTTTACGCATGCAATTAAAGATACATCAAGATACCATATCTTAGTACGTGATAAGATAAAACTTTAATTCTCAATTCAAGTTCTGTTTATTGTTACGTTGCAATATGCTGTTTTAGTGGTAGGATTGTATCAAGTCAGTATTTGAAACATTTCCATCAGAAAAAAAGGCACTTTCAGGCTATTGTATTTTGAGATTTAAGTGTTTTCGCCTCTTATTAGTTCCAGTCTTTGAGCAAAAACATATGTGAATCCGCCTGAATTCACAGATTATTTGTTTAAAATGCAAACATGCTGGAATTACATGGTGCACACAGTTAGTGCACAGTCAACCAACTAAGATATTGTTTTGCACATCTGCTGTTGCACTGGTTAGTGCTTGTCAGATATACTGCATGAAGAGTCATTAACAGATTACAGGTCAGCCCAGTCTTATGTTCTCTGAAGCCTTGTCTTCAGACAGGTGCCGTCTGCTGACAGCCACACAGATTGGATCAAATTAGGAGAGCCCACAGTGCTATCAGACCAGCATGGAAGATCCTGCCCCGGGCACAGATGAAGCACAAGCCTGGCTTAGCTAGCTCACAACCCCATGAGTGTGTGTCTGTGTCCCCATGAGTGTGTGTCTGTGTCCCCATGAGTGTGTGTCTGTGTCCCCATGAGTGTGTGTCTGTGTCCCCATGAGTGTGTGTCTGTGTCCCCATGAGCGTGTGTCTGTGTCCTCATGAGTGTGTGTCTGTGTCCCCATGAGTGTGTGTCTGTGTCCTCATGAGTGTGTGTCTGTGTCCCCATGAGTGTGTGTCTGTGTCCCCATGAGTGTGTGTCTATGTGGTGGGCAGGTCGACCAAGAGCGTGTCTGACTGCATGGTCTCAGGCATGGCTGGGCAAGCACACACACGCCTCGGCACTCTGACAGAGGATCTGACACACACATATACACATACGCGCATGCACACACACACACACAGGCACACACAGGCACATGCACGCACACACACACATACACACACACATACATACACACATACGCACACATGCACAAACACACACACATATGCAGTCTCCTAGGGAGTGGGGGGTTTGCCATGGCTAAAGGAATCTGCTACAAACAGAAGGCAGAAGAGAATAGTTTATTATGTTTTTAAAATTGTGAAGGATGAGCATTTTCCTTAATTTTCCTTCATCAAGATAAACACAGTTACACAGTTACAGTATTTGCTAAGGCGCTTTTTACACACAAGGCAATTCAAAGTGCTTTACATCACACCAAAAAACCAAGGTACGTAAAATACATACAGCTTCATCTAGCCAGGGGGTGGGTTTGTGTGTGTGTGTGTGGGCGGGGGTTTTGTCACCTTCACAAATCACTAATGGTGTAGCGCTCCTCTCCCGTTCATATACAACACCAGCTCTATCTGCCAAGTTCTCCTTTTTACAAGACTGACTTCCGCTGTTTGGAAATGGGATCTCCTGTCTCCCGTACCACCCAACAAAACACCCCAACATCTATGAGAATACACCATCCCACAAACACACCTACTCTTACTTTCAAGGCCAAGAGACACACACACACACACACACACACACAATAATACAAGTACTGTCGAACCTCTCCGTGTAAGCTCTTAAATCAGTAGTGATGTTGTCAGGAGAAACCACTTGAAACTGACTTTGGGAGTGAGACTTCATCCTCCCACAGCCTATATAGACATTCAGAGAGAGAGAGAGAGAGAGAGAGAGAGAGAGAGAGAGAGAGAGAGAGAGAGAGAGACCAGAACTAAAGAGAATTACATAAAGGAATAGAGAGAGAATACTGACACTCTAAAAAGTGTGAGAAATCAAGAAATCCAAATGGCCGCTTGTTCAAGAAGTGAATCATAAGACGTGAAGAACTGACTAGAGCTGGATGGCACTAGAAACGTCAGAATAGAAACCACCTTGTTTGCATTTCCAGGTGTCTGTATAGCTGGTTTCCAGGCGTCAAGATATTTGCCACAAGTTGTTCAACATGCAATGGAAACACCAGTTACATAACCTGAGTAATTATGTTCAAAACACAGTGGCGATTATCCAGTAGCAGAAGTATCTGATCAAAGGTTGCATTGCAATTAAAAGGGATTTCAGTATGCTGGTCAAAGCAGAGGACGGGAGACATTTGCTAGCAGGGAATAATGGTCAATTAATCCAAATGTCACTATTTTGTTAAAAAGGGATATATTATTAAAACAAAACCACAGTCAAATATGTATTTTCATGGGTTCTATATTGTTATTAAAAAAGTATTTTGTGATGTTTACAATGTACTTTTTAAAGTTGTGATTGAGTTATCTTTCATTCTGCCCCAGGCAGAAAGCTCTGCATGGCTGCTCTCGCTGTGTGCAGATGTTGGCTCGCAAGCACACACACACACACACACACACACACAATCCTGTACTAATTGTGTTCTAATAAAAACAGGAGGGGTTGCTTAACACAGCACAGTGAATGGGCATGTAACAGAAACCCAAACAAGGAGGACTTCAGGGAGGTGAAGAAGCCACATGACAGAAGGGTGTAATGGATACAGGATGAATGAGAACACTATAGGAGTCAACCGCTCACACAAACAAAACACAACAACAGCGCTGCAGAGCCGATGAACCAGGCTCGCCGACGGCGGTACACTTAAGTGTACCTTTATATATCTGCCGCCGCACGCACACACACACGCACACACGCACACACACACGCACACACGCACACACACTTAGTGGGGATTCACATTATATTAGCGTCCTCTGCACACAGTGTATGTGTGAGTGTGTGGGAGGCACAGATCCCTGCAGCTATCTCTTTTGTTGCAGGAGACGTTATCGTGCTGATCGTATCCCGGCCTGTCGTACACCCCGGCCCACGGGCTTCTGCCTGCACCTCCGGCGCTTCCCTCCCCACGCACGCCCCACCGCCACCTCCGCAGGCCCGGCCAGCACCTGGAAGAAGCAGGGCACACAAGGTGGATCAATGAGCACTGAACTGTCAGGGTTCCTCCAACACATCCGTGGTAGCCCATCGCGGTCTCTATGGGCACTAGTTAATAACAGATTGGCTGCCTTTTGTCGGACCAACCTTTGTCGTTACAGCCAGTTTAAGCTTGTTAACACTTGGCTTTGTTTCACCTACACAGGCACAGCTTGTCACCCGGCTGGCCTCTGTCCTGGTGAGCCACCCTCCCCAGAGCGGCACACTTCCACAAGCTGCTCCGTCTCCGTGACTACAAACCCCCCCCTGCCCCCCTTCTTCCCCTCTTCCCAACATGGCCCCCATTCACCGACGTTCATCTGCATACTGGTGGTTTTCCCATTCGCACCAGGGAAGGCACACTTCTGCCCAGCAGAGATCCGTGTGTCTTGTTTCTGGGCCGGCAGGGGGCAAATAGTGACTCTAAGCTTTGAACTTACTGCTCCCGAGAGCAGTATAAAGCATATGCTAATGGAGACAGCAAGACGCTACATGTGCACTGTCAACACACACCCTGTTTGTGTGTGTGTGTGTGTGTGTGTGTGTGTGTGTGTGTGTGTTGGTAGGGGGTAAATGAGTTCATCCACCCTCCACAACATTCTAACTATTGAGACAGAAATCATTAACCAAGCCATTCAATAGGCACACTTTTCTCCCTGGCATTCACATTCACATTCACACACAGGCTCTCCTGTGAAATATTTAACCAGCTCTCCGCGTGGCCAGTCTGTCTCTTTATTGCTTATTTCCCTTTGTGTGTGTGTCTCTCTCTCTCTCTCTCTCTCTCTCTCTCTCTCTCTGAACTCATCTGTTGGCTCTGCTGTCTCTCCTAACTGTGCTTTCATCTGCTCATCTGTTCATCACATGCTACTGTACCCTTCAGGGGGGGGG
>JAODUH010004141.1:0-10888 GCA_027564835.1 Typhlichthys subterraneus | reverse complement strand
TTGTTTGTGAATCACAAAATACATTTGTGAATTGCATGACATTTATTTGCGAATTATGACACTAATCTAACCCCATACTGGCAGGCTATTATTTTCTTAAAAATTAAAGTCATGCCTTTTATACTTTTATTTCATACACTGCTGCAGTCCAAATTCATCAACAGAATACCATCAAAAATCCATCACCAGGGGGCACCAACATTCCTAGCTCAGACCACTTGCAGGGGGTCTCTGTCTGCCTGAGACAGAACCACAGACACAGAGTCAGGCAGATGTACAGACAGCCTCTCCCTAATCACCGCCAGAAAGCCCCGCTCACTGTTGCTATGATCACTGAGCAGCACACTGGTTCCCATGGCTACGGCATCCAGCACTTCGTGATGGGACATTTCGCCTAAAAGTGGACACACAACATTAACATCTAGCAGAAATTACCAGCACATTCCAGCATTTCACATTTCACATGCATCTTGCAGCTGACTGTAAACCAGCCGACAGCAGCCCTTAAGCAGGGTTACTCATTATCGAGAGCGCTTGTTAACTTAAATTAAAGTCAAAACAATATCCCTACGCTGCTCCGCTCCACACAACAAGTGCATTGTGAAGCAAAGCCTACTACTACGGCTTTTTTGGTGTAAGCGGTGCTCGCCACTTGTTGCTATTTACGAAGCCAGGCCATTTTTTCAACACACACAGAAAACGGTAATCTAGCAAAATGCAAAAATACTCTGCTCTTTGCTTCCATAGCTGGGCCGGCAATGCCTGCATGTTAGTGCATGTGTGGGTGTGGCCGCAAAGTACGTTAGTGTCCGAGATGCCGGTGCTCTAGTATGACATCTAGTGGCAGAATGTAATTTGCAGCAGTAGATCTACTTTAAACTGTGTTAATCAGTCCTGTTGATTAGATATATTCTACATACAGTACAGTACACCGACAGTATAGTGATGTCCTTCTAAGCCACCAGAGGCTAGAGATCTACACTAGGTGGCATGCAGGTGTACAGCTTCTCTGTACCTGTGATGTAGAGGTCAGCTGTGGCCCCGGCCAGCACTGATGCCCCGGAACCAGCACACACTGCTACCGTACACACCAGGGAGTCTGAGCAATACACAAATTATCAACACAGCACAAATACTACACATTAAACGCTACGCTACATGTGCGCTACATGTGTGTGTTTGTGTTACCAAGGGTTTTTCCCATCCCCAATGCTAAGCGCAGGTGGCTCAGTCCGAGGTGAGATTTTAACTTCTCCACCGCAGTTGCCAAGGTTACAGGCTGGTCCAAAATACTGAGTCTGCCCTGACCGTGACCAGGGAGGGGGGGCTTCAAGACAGAACAAATTTAGCATTTGTTATAGCGCCACCAGCAGGCACAACATTGTACAGCAGCAGGCCTTAGTGTACTGTCAACATACATTCAGTTGAATCGCAATCAAGTCATGACACATTACCTTATTTTCTATCAGAGTATGGACTACATGGAGTACATATTTCATTCAGAGTGGATTTTTTATTATTTCTCATATTCTCAGATAGATTAAACCAGTTTAACACAAATGAGACACGCATACATTTAGCCAAACTTCACAAAAAATCAACATAATTTGATAGATTTGTCGCGCTAAAAATACATGATTGCAATACATTTGGGGGGCTTAAACATTATGTCATGGGGCAGCATGCCCCCAGACCCTCCTGGTAGCTGCTTTAGTCCCCCTATGCACAAGCCTTTAGTGACCTTCCTGGTGTATATATGGTGTGTACCTGTTGTGTTCTCAGAACACTGAGGGTCTGGCTAGCAGCAGAGTGTCGTAGCAGCGTCTGGACAACAGAGGGCAGCACTGTCTCACTGCAGGTCAGGAACACCTGCAGTCCTCCGCACTCTGACCTGAACAAACCCACTACACTGGTCAGTACACACCCATCGCAATACACACAAATACACAGTAATTTGATGTTTCTATTTAAACACACACAAACACACCTGGTGGCCGAGTGTGTGTGTGAGGCTCCAGTGCATTCCAGTTCCTTAATGATGCTCTGTAGCTCCACTGAATTACGGACCACAAAGTCCAACCTGTGGCTGTAGGGGGAGCTAGAAAGTGCTGGTTTCAGAACAGACACCTTGCCACTACCTGGCACATGCGCACACGCACTCGCACGCACGCACACACACACACACACAGTGGAATCATTAACTTATATCCAACTAAACTAGCAAGCAACCCATTATTCTCTTTGATAAACTGTTCACTCTGGAACATTGAGGATTGGACAGATAAACCGGTTTGATCTAGAACTTGGATTAAGAGCTGCACAGATAAACTGGACTGGACAGGGGAACTTTGATCCCCGTTGAATGTGGAAGATGTGAGCAGCAGGTAATAGTTAATAATTCAACACACAAGTTGGGTCAACATATTTGACAATATAACGGAATGAAAGTTAAACAAGCCAGAAGTGTAGCAAGTCGGGCGAAGTGAACAGACAAACGGTCCTACCTATAGCAGCGACCAGCCAGTCGTTGACTCCGCCCCTCACACTGTCCCAGGATGTGTGCGGTGAAAACACTGCCACCCCGCCCTCCAGCGCCAGTACAGCCAATCGCTGCTTCCAGTCCTTCTGCAGCAGGCGTTTGATTGGCCGGAACAGTGGGGGGTGATAGGAGACGATGAGGTCACAAGCCACACCCTCCGCCTCCGCCATCACCACCTCTGTCAGGTCATTGGTCAGCAAAATGGTTCTGATTGGCCGGGGTTTGCTGGGCTCCACCAATAGGCCAACGTTGTCCCAGGGTTCGGCAAGCGACAGCGGAGCAAGCTCCTCCAACACCCCCAGCACCTCCTGCAGCTCCATCAGGCCTCCAGGTGGAGCGCGGAGACAGAGAGGGGAGGACAAGAGGAGAGAGGCGCTAACAGGGAGGGGAGATGGAGAGAGACACCGACGGAGGGAGGAAAAGTGGCAGGTGGGAGGAGGAGTGGGAGGCTTTGGGAACAGGCTCTTCCTAGTTGGAGCTCCCCGAGCTGCCAACAGACGTTTCCAGATGCTTCTAGGCACGCTCAGCATGAGGAACCTGTAGCAGATACAGGAGCTGGCTGCTACTGGCCACTATAAAAAAAGACACTACACACAATGCAAATCAGCTAGCATTAGATTAGCTCACATGCTAAATACAACACAGAGAAGTCAACAAGATAAGATACATATGTAACACAATGTATGTTGGAGATGGTCGTTCACTTTTATACCTCGCACCGACAATGATTACAATTATAGACACAAATCTTCATGTTGCACATGCCTAAACTATAGACGAATAAAGGCATGACACCATTACGCCGGAGATTCTTCCTCTTTGGTTTTTAATGACGAATTGCAGCTGTAATAGAGCATTATCGCCACCTACTGTGATATTATCATATCGCATTTCATTTCGCAAGACGCCAGACTGTATGATGATGTCTGAGAAAAAAAAGAAAAATTATGGCAAATGTTTTAATAAATGTTGCAAGCATGGTAATTATACATACCATGATACAAGCTTGCGAAATTAAATCACACATTTGTAAATCTTCACTTTTGGGCTGTTTAACCCAAGCATGACATTCACTTTTGGCAGTATTGTGATACAATCCTATATCAGTCCAGTTTTTAAGAGAGCTATAAAGAAGAAGAACGAAAAGATTTTAATTGAAAGGACAGCAGCATTTTATATGTGCATGACATATGTGTCCCAAAATGATTAATGCTATCAGAACTGATGAAGCTGAAGGAAGTTTGGGATGGGGACATGGGGGGGGGGGGGATTATTGTTGGTTAGTTGCTGTCTGAAGGGTTCACATGCAGGCCAGAGGCAGTAAATCACCCTGATTCACCCTTCAAGCTGTAGCCTACAATACACACACACAGAGTAAGGTGTCTCGTATAGGTTAAAGTTGTAGTGTAGGTGATTGACACCTGTTTCCATATCGTCAAGTAAATAATTGACAGTTGAGTGACACATGTGGCTGTTCTGTTTCTATTTGGTTAACTGGCCCTATAAGCCATTGTCCAGCTGTTCCGCGTGTAATAGTTTGTCCTGCAAGCAGCATGGCCACAGCTGTCTTTATGTCCTCTGTACACAGTGTCCCCATTTCGCTCTGCCCTGCTGCCAAAGAGTTATCCTAAACCAACAGCCCTGCCTTAACCTTGAGCTCTCAGCATCTATGGGTAATTGTTTACTGTAGGTCAGGTTAGCATAAGTTTCAGATCAGACAAAAGATGTGATTATAGCCATAGACTTACAGCTCACCCTGTGGTACACACACACTTTGAACCACTGTTTTACAGACTACACATTTAAAGTAACAATAAGGTTAATATGTATTTCAAACTGATCCAACATCAGGTAAGAAAAAAAAGATAATCAAGTACAATGCATTAAACAGTAGAACATATATGTATAAGTGCATAGCATTTAACAAATTGATTAAAACACGTAGAAATTTGTTTAAATGTTTTCTGAGGACTACCTTGTGTGACATAGGCTCAGTTAAAACCATGACGATGATTACATTTTGTAATCAATAGCCAACCTATACATGTGTGCATAATACATAGTATGTGTGCATAATATTCCACAATACATGGAAGGTGGGAGTGGAGCTTACAATATCTTCATCTGGCTGTGTTATAAGACACCCTGTGTCCATCAGCCAGACTGCCGTGGCTTGATCCTGCTTGTGAACCAGTTACTGGGATTGAGTTCTGCCCTGTGGATCATGGTGCCCTGCCCGACTGGACTATATTGAAGCAGCCACACTGTGTCAGTTCAGGGTCAGCTCAATAATGGACGAGACCACATTCATTTGAAAATGCACTGCAATTAGCAAGCTCTTCGTTATGTTTTCTTATCATCATTGTGATCTTGTGGACTTATTTGTAAATAGTTTGAAAGAGTAGCCATGCTGCATATACGTAGACCAACAGAGCAATAGTTGGAAAGTGTGAATGTTGGGTGTATTGGATAAGCTAGCTTTGAAAGTACTGAAACTTACACAATTACCAGACTACTGTTTTCAACTGAGACACGAGTGAGTTATAATGCATGTCCACTATTTGTACCTTTGCAATTAACAAACAATTATATTATCTTTCTGAAAATGATCGAAAGATCAAAGCCATCTGGAGCACAATATAAAAATATGATTGGGGGGTTTTTAGAGATCTCGTCTAGTGTGCCAGATTGGCGAGAAACACCTTTGTCTACACCTTTGTTTGTTTTCCCATTTACAGTCACATAGGTCTAGTCTTCATGAAACATCAGTTTTGTTTTCAGTGCGCACAGAATAATAATTTATATAATAATAATAGTGATATCATCAATATGACTTAGACTCTTATCCGTCAGCCTGAAGTCATCTTCTGTAAACCTCGACCAATCAAGTCTTTCAAAACTGGTCACTCTGGTCACTGGTCACTCTCAACATGTAGGCCTATACGGTCATTTCATAAGCAGGTATGTGATCTGTTGTGGCCAGAATCTCAACACTAGCTAATCATGACCGTCTGCAGTACATGCAGTACCCTCCTCCATGTGGCAATATGGAGGACTGGAGGTCATGGTATATACTGTAGATACGCTATAATAAATGGGATATTTGTGAATTGGGATATTTGAAATGTGATATTTAATAACAAATTATTTGATTAATTATCAGATATTATGTACAGTAATGATCATTTCTGAATGTAGTGACCCATGAGAGGTTCTCCTGATCTGGCCCCCTCCTTTACTCTGATGTTGTGTGACACATGCACTATTGATCCTGCCTGCATGTGCCATCGCTGACCTTCACACTGGAAGGTTTAAATATGAGATTTGTGAAACTCAGTCACAACTCTATATGACCAGGATATTACGCATTGTATTTAGGAAAATATAGGCTATAGGCAGCCCTCACATTAATAACGTTAAATGCTGGACACCAAGAACTCAAAGTCTTAGTTACATTTACAAAAAAATTAAGAAAACTGATTCTTAAAAAATATTTAGATCTGAAGATGTGATCTAAGGAGAAAATAATTCATATTATATTTATATGGCCATATGTTGTCATTAAACACAGCTAAATTGGGTTAATTTATGGATAAACCGTTTATGTGAGGAATAAATGTATTTCAAAACAAACCATTTCAGTAAATTCATATACAATATTTACAGATCATGTCATGAAACAGAATACAGTTCCATTTTATTTATTAATTACAAATATATGCTAATCTTTGCACTTCCATTAATCATTATATGTTTACAGACACACAGAGAGAGAAAGAGAGGGAGGGAGAGAGAGAGAGAGAATGTGTGCAAGAGAGACAATAAGAGTGACAGGTATAAAGCCACTGCACATCCAACTGCATGTCCAGGTTCAATCAGATGTCTCCTGTCTCAGTGCCGTGACATCATTGTGACAAACTCTGCAGGGAGACAAAACATATAGCACTTCTGATTTCAGATGCAATGCAAGTAAGCTTTAAACCAAATGGGGAATGTACATGAAAAAGACAGGCAGGCAGTGATCTGCAGCATAATATTCACATATATATTGAGCCGGTATCAACATCAAACAAGCAAACATTCCTTCTCAGACACACCCAGCAAGCTATTCCGGTCAGACATACTTCTCTCCCACTGTTAAGCAAATTGCATTTTCATCACGTTAGGTCTACGTGATTTATAAAGACAGACATTATGTTCAGACTAATTTGTTTTATGTAATTATAGACAGGCTGGTTGTAATTCAACACTGATTCCATGTCAGGCACAGAATAACACTTCAGACATCTGTGTCCATTGTTCCTTACCTTCAAAGTCAACAGTACCATCTCCATTGTTGTCAGCTTCCCGGATGACGGTCTCAATCTCGTGGCGAGGCGTTTGCTCCCCCATCAGTTTAGATATTGCTAACCGCAATTCCTCAGTGGTGATCTTACCATCTCCGTCTATGTCAAACTAAACAGTCAGTCAGTCAGAGAAGCTCATACTGTGGCTACAGTCACACCCCATCTGTTAAAAGGGGGATTCTGGACATTTTATAACTCTATAATGACTGCTCCCTCAGTCCCAGATGGAATTCCCTATTAAGAGGAATAGGATGGCTTCGCACGTTGGCCACCACTCTGGTCATGAGACACAACCTATAACTACAAATACATTCCAATACAAGGAATTTGACTTCCAGGTGACTTGTTTGGGGCTGTAGCGTCAGAAATTAATTGAGGTGTAGCTTTGTCTAGGTTACAAAGCAGAGAGCAGTGTATGTTACCATACCAGCTCTGTTGTTCCTGATAATGTATGTAAAACCTTTCATTGTGCCTTACAATCAACCTGTCTTATGCAGCCTAACCACATATCTGTTCTAATTAAGTACTGTATAAGTCTCCATAAGTACATAGTGTTCTGCAGCAGATACATTTAGATCTCTAGTTTTAGATATCTGCCAGTCTCTGAGAGTGAGATATGTTGTTGTGATGTTTGAGGTGCTCTAACATGATGGCAAGAAGATATTTGTCTCACTTCTTTGAAAGCATCTTTCAGTTCCTTCATTCCGATCATTCCCGCTGTCTGCTCTAGAAGCTTTGGAGCCATCAGTTCAACAAAGTCCTCAAAGTCAACCTGACCCCCAACTGAAGGAGACAAACAGAAAGCAGGCTTTGTCAGGATGCAAACTGTATCTTACTTTACAGTGTTGATTTCCAAGTGCGCATGCGCACTACAGACAATGGTGGAGTCAGCGATTGAAAGCTCATTCAGCGAATATCTACTCACAATCTGCTAGGTGCCCTTTCTGTGCGCTAGAAAATACACTGATTGTGTTGCCATCTACACAGGCCTGGTGCAGACCGCTCCACACAACACAATACACCTTGCCAACGTGTTTCTAATGTGGGGGCGGAGCTTCTGAGAGAGCACACTATATGGCAGGGCTATTCAACTCCGGTCCTGGGGGGGCCGCTGCCCTGCATGTTTTAGATGTCTCCCTGCTCCAACACACCTGATTCTAATGAACCGGTCGTTATCTGGCTTCTAACAACCCAGTCATTTGAATCAGGTGTGTTGGAGCAGGGAGACATCTAAAACAGGGCAGCTGCATGTTCAATGCCCTGCTATATGGCATTGAAGGGAGGTGTTTTTGTTGTGAATCAGGTTCAAATATCAACAACCCTTCTCAAAAATGACTGACTCCACCTTTAAGTGCTCACTGACGGTATCACAATATCACAAGGGCAACTACATTTTTTAAATAATCTGACACATCATAAAACAATCAATGTATATAACAGCCACACACACACATGTTGTAGCAGTTAACTCACGGTTCATGTTGATGTTCTGACCCAGTTCGATGAGCTCCATCTCAGTGGGCATGTATCCCATTGTCCTCATGAGGTTCCCCAGGTCTTTACAGCTGATCAGACCATCCTTGTCTTTATCAAACTCATTGAAAGCCTCCCGCAGCTCTGAGGAGCAAACAGCACTGAACAGTGAGAAACACCACCTCTCATCCCAATGATGCTGCTGCTATACGGCCCCCAGAGAAGCTATTTATAACTGCAGTTTAACTAAAGTGCAATGCTCCTTTAAGAATCAATGTAGTACATATTACATGAAGTAATACCAACACTGACTGTAGCAATATATTAGGCTGGCATCCTTGACAGGAAGGCAAGATGAGGATAAAAACTATTACCATCAATCTCTTCGTCAGCCAGAGTCCTGCAAACAAGACAACTGTAACTAAATGCACACACAAGCATTTAATTTGTATTTTTCATAATTTCCTTTTGAATGGTCAAAGCACTTGACGTTTTTGAAACAAAATAACTCGTTTTCAAAACATATTCTCTCACAAACACACAAACAATGCAACACAATTCAACTTACAATATTCTTTCCTCCTCGCAAGAATATACAAGCTGCTCCCAAACCCGTCTGAAAAATACGGTATTCGTTTAATAATAGATTCAGAAAACATTTCCCTGCCAAATCTGGATTATGATGATCTTAAAGATGTTGTATTTGTGTGCCTGTGTTTTAGTGTTATAGTTTTATAAGATTAAAGCAAATAATCAGTTCAGTTAGCAGTAGTTTAATTGATTATGTTTCAAATTACTTGTATTTGTATTAATTAAAAATGATCTTACCAGCCTCGCTCTCCTTCTGCTCCTCTGCACAGGGCAACATAACATAAACTTCATAATAAAACACAAGAGTAAAATCCTCTTGTGTTTTCTATACTCTTCTCTCTTTCTCTCTACCGTCCTTGTTCCTGCCTGATGTGCTGTGTTGCTTTGAGGAGATGTGAGGAGGTGTGTATGTGTGAGAGTGTTTTGTATGGGTGAGGATTGTGTATTTGTGTGTATGTGTGTGTTAATATTGTCATGAAGGAAACAAATCAGTTCAGTTTCGTCAAATCTGACCTTGACTGACCTACTTTTAAAAAGATATGTACCCAGCTTTAGTGATCTACTAGACTGCTGCAACTCTTTGCAGTTTGTACACAGGACTACCGGCCTTGCTAGATCGTTCAAAATTAAGGAGCATGTTTAATATTAATCCACCAAAGATCTGCCATATATAATTTCAGGAAATACGTTTTGAAAAGAACTATAATGCTGTTCATTATATGCACAGCAATACTCTTAACTATATGGATTATTTCCACAATTATTCCAGAAATTGGCATTGTTTGGAGGTCAGAGCACTAATCTGCTGCAGGGTAGATTACATTTGCGCAAATAAAGGATTAATTCTTCTGTGAAATGCTGGTGCAAATGGGCATGATTAATCCTTTTGGTCAATTTTAGAGCTAGCACTGCAGGTTTGAATGAACCAGATTAGACCAGGTCCTGGAGCTGGACTGGCCTCTGACCCCATCTTAGGTGAACCCTACGGTTATGTAAACTCATACATCTGTTTGCATAGGAATCATCATCCCCCCGCAGCAGGAAGATATACAGTACACTGTAATGAACTTCACCTTTAAAAAATAACAGTAAATTACTGGCATGGAGCATGGATAGAACCTGCTCTACACGGATTGATATTGTTATAATGTAAATGTAAATTAACTATAGTAGCCACAGTAGAGCTAACTACGAAGAGATCGGAAATGGGATAGATCAACTGCTTTAATAGCTTGTAAATACACTTCAATAAATCTGGAATCATCAAATGTTTATTTGTCAATGTATTTTCATATGTATTCATGTTGGTAATATTGTGTCTGCATGTTCTTTTTGTAGCATATAATCTTGCGTATGTTAGTGTCAGCTAGCGTCAGTTTGACATTGTTATCTTAAGCTCCGTTATGAGCAGGGTGCTATAAAAATACGGTACCCTCACCTATGTATCGTAACATGTACGGTGGCAAGCGGGTGCATACTGAATAAACCTAAAGTCATGTCTCGGTAAGCCTACTTCCCGACACCTACAGACAGAAGCTGGTTTTAGCCTGTTGTAAACTGTAATCAATCACAGATGACAAGTGCCTATGAAACAAGAAATCAAACAATAAAACGGACTAAAACATTGTCACTGGTAAAACAACATTTTAAAATGAAATGTATGTAAGAAGAATATAGTACTATAATAGTCTGATGTGTGATAGTAAAATAATTAAAAGTAAATAAACATACACTGAACAGAATTTTTTTTTTTTTTTTTTGAGAGTATGCTTATTTATTTATTTATTTATTTTAATTTTTTAATTTTTTTATTTAAAGACAAAACATAACATCAATAACTTAAACCCCTGTGCATCACAGTCTAATTTAGCTCAATTGTTGCCGGCATATAAGGGCGACAGATGGAGAGGCTGGGCAGCTCCTCAGACCAGGTGAGGGA
>JAODUH010004140.1:0-10888 GCA_027564835.1 Typhlichthys subterraneus | reverse complement strand
CTTTATATTTTCAGATATGTTAACAATATTCACGTTAGGAATCAAAGCCTACGCTTGCGATATGGTGAATCTGCATTTGTGAATAGAAGGACACGCTTGCATTTCCAATATTTACGCATGTAATTTTGAGATAAATATTCCACAGTTTGGTCCTACTGAATCGCAACCGTAAAGTTTCTTCTTCTGCGCTAATGGCCGATGCAGGCTCACCAGCACCATGACGTGGCCACAAACGTACATTACACTGGCTACTTAAGTAAACAGAAGATTACGTTGCAGCCTGCGACACTGGCGTTCCCGACCTCAAGCCTCGTGCATGTGCAGCGTAGTACAACACAAAATAACAGCAATGTTTTTGCAGCAAGAGAATATTCTGAAGCACCATATGAGCCAAGTGTGGCACCTGCGAAAAATATTGCGGAGCAGTTAAACCGATAACAAATTTATGAATAGGGTGTGTATTGCGGTTGGTTCTTCCCGTTGCAGTACCACCCGTCGCCACATGCTGCTTCAAGCCTAGAGTCAGACCCTGCCCCTCTGGTTAAAATAAAATGGAGCAACCCCCCCCCCCTCTCCTATTAGCACTTATTGTAGCTCTGGCGGTGCATTCATGTAATTGACAGGCAACGTAGATTTGCTGCACCAGTCAGGGACGTTGATTTGGACGAACAAGCAGTGTGCACTGCATATTGACTTATATGTAGAGTCAGGGGCTATCAGCTAGAGCAGATATATCCTCATAGAGCTTATCTCTCACTGAAGGCTGATGTCTTAAACACATTCGCTAAATGTAATTTATCTCACCTACAGAACCTCGTAAGTGTAAACAGATGCAGGCGTGTGAAAGCATATATGAAGAATAATGTAAAAAGAGACAGGAATCAGGAGAGGGAGGGAGATAGAGAGAGGGAGTTGTCTGTGAGTTCCAGGTACTGCAGCGCAATGCTTGCAGCACAATAAGGTGCGTGAAGACGCTAGATATCTGTTGAACGGCACCTGAGAATGCACCACCTCTCTATAGTGATTGTCAGGCTCTCATTCCCAACTATTTACCTCCTAAAATAGAACAGATCCCGGGTATTTTTAAAAAGCGTGCACCTGAAATCAAAGGCAGCGATCAAGAGAAATGGAGCTAAATACAGATTTCGTTTGGTTCTCCACGCTCTGTGTTTGTGCCAGAGCAAAACGGGGAGAAACAACCACATCTAACTATCTTAAAGAGTGAAAGACAAGACACACAAGAGACCACAGTCCACCAACAACACTCTGCTCTGCTCTGCGAGATAAACACTGTAGCATACAGTAGATATAACTATAACTGGATGTGTGCGACGTCATGAACTGTCCCCCGCAGGGTGCCAAGCCTACTGTGTGAAAGTTCCACACTTGGCTCAGTTTGCTCAGTTCCTCCTCTTTTCCCAGCGCTGTCTCACTAGAGGGCTCATATCGTGGTCAAACGGCATCGTGCGTTCTGCATACTGCATGCTAGCGTTAGCTATAGGGTTTTTAAGGAGCGTCTAGGCCGTGTGTCATTGAAGCGTGCACACTCATGGAGCGGCTGAGTGGGCCTTTGGTTGGGTGTGCTGGGCATGACATCATGTGACGCCCAGAGGACACATGGCAGGGCTGGTCTGTGGTTCCTCTGTTCCCCTCGCTACTGTGTGTGTGTGAGTAAGTCAACGGTGCTCTAATGGTTCCCCTTTGTGTGTGCACGTTGAGCGTGCACACGCAGATAATCAAGCTCATACCTGTGTTTCTCTGATCCTTGGAGTTGTTTGGTGTGTGTGTGTGTGTGTGTGCGTGCCCTGTGTGCAGTTGTTCTCAGTGGTAACCCCCTTCACCCCCCAAACCAGTGTCGTAAACGTTCCATATGACGGGACCCTGCCCTGTGCTAAGGTCATTATCTGCTCCCTGCGCTCCTCTTCCAAAGGGGCAAGCGCCTCTGATCTTCCATCAAAGGGCCCTCTTCTGCCCATGCGAGCACGCTGAAGAGAGGCAGGCATCGTGATGCGCGTGGCGCGCGTCACGCCGCGCAGCTGATTTAGCAAATGAGCCGTTGTTGTGTTTAGAAAGCGCTGTGCAATCAATAGGAACGCACAGAGCTGTTATGAGATCCACTCATTCGCTAAATTAGATGCTCTCGCAGTGTGTGTGTGTTTGTGTGTTTTGTGAGAGAGAGAAATATATGTTGTGCATGCCTATGTGTAATTGAAAAACAGCGTTATAAATACTGAATTTCCTGTGTGCGTGCGTGTGTGTGTGTTCATTTCGTGGTGATAACTTATTAAAATGTTTTGCTTTAGCTTACATTTTGGCCCCTAAATCGTAGATTTATAAAGGCGTGATTCAGCATTTTACCAGTCTGACACAAGTGAATTGTTATTCTACAGAGGACCGGTGCTGGGTTGGGGGTGATAATGAATATACTGTACAGTATAACAGCACTATGGCTATGTTGAAGCTCATTAAATGTTCATATGCCTAGATCCAAAGTAGTAGCAGCCACTCCACACTACACCCAAAAAGAAGTAGTTCAAACCTGTAGCCTACTAGAACAGTAAGATTATCCACAACTCAATCATCCATTCATTTAGCTTAATAACTTTGTGGAAACTACAAGCAGCAACGTAGCGCATTATTGATTCAGATTCACCCACGTGATGAGCCCGGGATGATAGTGATAGAGCGCCCGGTAACCTGCAGACGTATAGGCCTACACAATATGTTATTGTGCAGCGCTGCCCGCCACCCAGATGAATGTGCTCCCTCATAACATGCCACTGACATCGCATGCTACAGTACTAGTACAGTGTGGATACAGGTCTGATACAGCCTGTGTCGAGATAGTACAAAAGAATATACGGGGTAGAGGTGTTAGAAACAACATACTGTAAAGGCCATAGCAATGATAGCGCTATAGCTTCTCCAGGAAAAAGACAGCTGGGGATAGAGCATGGAAAATTCAATGAAAGAGCGCGACAGTGATTTAGCAAAGCAAATTGAGCTTTAGAGCAAATCCAAATGCCAAGGCTGTTGAATTCCATTAAAAAAATACCAGTAATGACTAGGGTTGCAAAGGAGAGGCTGATGAAAAGGGACAATAAAAAAAGTCTTTCCTTTTGCCCTCTACCAATAATTTGTACCTCTCTCTCTCTCTCCCTCTCTCTCTCCCTCTCTCTCTCTCTCTCTTTCTCTCTCTCTCCCCCCTTCCCCCTTTTGTCATTTTATATGTTATTGGTGTGCTTAAGGAGCAATAAGAGTGAAGATTGAAGATTCAGCCCTTAGAATATGTGTTGGCTGCATTACTAATACGTAGCGCGGTGCAATAGCAGGACAGCGCCAAGGGGAACAACGCCTCACGAGAGAGACATTCGTATTGTGACGTCAAAGCCAGTTTGCATCACACCACCATGCTTGGCCCCATACAGAAGATGTTTCCTTACTGTCGTAATAGGGCAGCAGGCTTTTTATTCCCCCCCCTTCCCCCCTATGTGCCTCTGTCGTCACTGTTGTCCGGGATACGATCAGATGCGATAAGCAGCCCCTGTGTGGTTCTCCTATGGCCCTCTCCAGAGCTATTCACTTCTGTTCTCCAGCCACACAAAGAAGGCAGATTCCTAAATGGAGATATGGAGCAAATTGACTGGCTCTCCATCTGTCTGTCGCCTGGCCACCCTGAACATCTCCACCTCTCTTTAAAATGCTGTCCCTTTTAAAAAAATAATATTGGGGCATTTTGCCACACCAGTCAATTTCTCAGAGGACGTGTCACATTGGCCCAGAAGGAGATTAATAAAATGGGCTTCTCTAATCTCTATCCAAAACACAGAGCCGTATCAGTGGAAAGACTGTATTCTAATTATTCTGTTGGATCATTTAATGGAAGGCAAGGCATAAGCCAGTCTTGTTGCTAAGATATACTGTACATTTGTATCTCTGTGTTGCTTCAATGGCCTGATCAGAGCCAACTTCTTCCCATGACAAGCCATTAGAATAAAGCCTTTGAGGGTAATTTTGAAGTGCCTCAGGTCCATCTTATCTGCTCATTAATGGAAATGGACTAGTTCTGTCTGAAGAGCACCGACCCTATTTGTTTACAACACCAGGACTTACTTAGAGGTACTGGCTGTTTGCGTTTACTTTCTTTCTGCCACATGTATTTGTTACACATTCATGCTCAGCGAGCGCACGCACGCAAAAACAAGAGATTACGTTTCCTCAATGTCTCTCCAGTGCCTTATTAGAAGTAACATGTGCACTGGTGAGGGGGATAACTACTAGTGTTCCAGTTAAAATTATAGGATGCAATGAAACAATGAAAGGCCAGTGTTAAAATCATCTTTATTTTTTAAACTGAAACTGAGCCAGCTTTTTTTGCTATGTTTTATAACTGAGGGGTTTAATGGTGGGTTAACATACTGGGCTTGACTGCAGGTTAAATCTCGCCTGCGCAACTTAATTCTGTATAATGTAGCATGTCATCTTTTATATCTTTTAACTATTAGGCAATTATCATGTCGCACATCTTGAACGGCAACGATAAACATAACTGAAATTCTCAAACCACAATGTATTTCTGTACAAGCAACCAGAGGGACGACTTCACACTGAAAACATCATCCATTCACCAATAATCCCATTCCTTCATTAATTCAGCAGGGATTCCCAGTGCATGCGTCACCGGGGCAACTCATTCATCAGTCAAAGTATCTCCAGTGCCAGCGTGTTGGTCTGTGTCTAATGTGGCTAAATGAGGCTTTGTTTCCAGTCTGACTATTTCACTAATGGTTGGAATGCCTCTTTGTGTTAGTGATGAACATTCCACCATGTCTTAGTGTAATGTAATGTGTGTCTGTGCCAGTACCATGTCTTGTATAGGGGCTGAATGAACATACAGCCAGAGCACATGGTTTCCAGGGGCCATAAAGGAAGGGATATTAAATAAGCGTGTGTTTGGTGCGGGGAAAGACATGGGGAGAACGGGGAAACGACACCCGGTAAAGTGATCGAACAGTCCCCGGAACCTTCTTTCTGTGATAACGTCCCCGTGCCGGACAATTCATGGGAATCAATGCGATTTTGGATTTAGTCATTATTCTCGATACATTTTTGTTTTAAAAAGAGGCAAAATCTGAGTCTATGTGAATGACTCTGGACAAGCATGTCCATTGAATGGCTAGAGCATAACACTAAGAGGAAAAATATAGATTTGGCCGCCGGGGGGGATGTAATTCAGGGGCTTTAGGCACAAAGAGAGAGACATGTATACTGTAGGCAGAAAGATGCTAACTGTTGTATGGAGTGCTTATAGGTGGATAGGAGTAAAGCTATTAAAACAGTCCTGGAGGGAACAATGAAACCACCCTCTAGTAGTTTGGAGAGCCAAGGTAAAATGTCTGTGTTTTCATACACCAGAATGGGAGAAGGTGTATATTATAAGTCTATTGTAACACTAAAATACTGATAAACCATGTGTTGGCTGACCTGATGCAAATGGTCTCTTTGTACATGGTCATTTCATTTTATAATTCTTGAGTAGCAGAAATGTCTTTTCCATTGTCTGTTACCATCCACTACTATCCGTTATGAGCAGAAACAATATGCTGTTCATACGCTAAGTTCTGTCCTAGGTACCAGCCGCCAACATGGTCATTTCAGCGGCAGGTCTTAAAGGGGTCTTGAATCAATTTCACTCTCTTTCCTTAGAAAATGAGTCATTGACAACATTGGCTCCATTCATCTCAGAAGGTCAAGATCCTCTTACTGTAGTTCCTAACATACAATTTATCATCTGTAGTACCATTTCAGGTTTACACTTGTCTGGAAGAATATATATAGAAAGTTTGATCAGATCCAATTTAATATAATCTTAATAGAATGGCAGTAGGCATATATGTACAAAATATGCAGATGTAACACAGGCTGGTTTCCCTGTTCAGCCCCTATTCAATATAGGTGGGCTTCAAATTAACCCAACTGTGCTGAATTAAAGAGCGGACACCACTGGCAACCTACCAGTCAGCAATAGCACTGTGTCCTACAGAAGTGACAATACAGGGCCCCCATAACACCCAGTGTGCATCTGTCAAAAGAATTGCACTTGACCTTTCACCCAACCTAAAAGTCACTCAAGTGGAAAGCGCTCAACAGTGACATTGTCACACGGTATTGATTGGACCACCACTGTTGACAATGCAGTGCATTTCCTCTTAGTGTCACAGCTTGACATAGAAAGTGAGTGACAACTATAGGTTATTTTGACAATTAGGTCGTTGTTGTGTGGCAGGGGGATTCAAAGCAGGTGAACGAATGGATAGCCATATTTATCTCACATGCCACTAATTATCTGTCTGGAACCTTCTCAATGCTCATTCACTATGCCACTTGATATCTCATTGTCTGTCTTTTTTCTGTTGCTATCTGACTCTGTCACTGTGGCTATCCTCTCTCTCGTTAATGAAGAAAACAGTGTTTTTTTAGTTGTCTTTAATCATCGTTTATTTTCCCTCTGCCTTGCACACCTGTCAGAATGTTGCTCAAACACCTAATTAGTGACACCAGTTGTCTACCAACACTGAAAACTAGCCCCTGCACTTCAAGAAATACTCATATTTAGCTTATACAAAATGTATTATCGCTCAGAGAATTTAATGTTTCCCTTAAATTTGTCACACCATTTTAATCAATCATATTTTAAACAAGGATGCTACAGTTCTGACAGTACTGTATGCGTTATAACTTAAAAGGGTTGATGCTGCTTACAGTACTTTGATTATCTTCAAATTGTTTGAAACCAGAAGTACACATGCATGATGGAGCGAATCAACAGAAATCACCAGGTCGCTGGTTGATTATCTGGCTGATAGCAACCAAAACCTGACGAAAATCAACTTTGGCTAGATGGATTTGGATTTCTTTTTTTTATTGGCTGTGATACGTAATACACTGTAAATCGCTGGCATCCACCTATTAAAACAAGTAAATCACTTGTTGTCACAGTTTACGCTTCACATCAGCTTGTCAGAGCTGTCTCGAAAAGAGACATTCTCTATTTACCGATAAAATCAAGTGTTCTTTACAGTTTTACTGAAACTATGTTCAATATAAATAGGTAGTTACCAGCCAGTTTGTTTTGGTGTGGCGTCAATGATTCTGCCGTGGCAGAGCACCACAACTATTTGACAGCTCTCATGACAGCATGCGCCGCACAGCATTTGTCAAGTATAACTTTGTATTTGTTCCGTCTGCAATCTGCAGATTGCGCCTGGCAATGTTTGTTTGATTGTCCTCACTGTGCAACCAAAATGTCCCTATTTTGAGATTGAGAGAGAGAACATTCGGTGTAGCTGAGCCTTTATGGTTATATAACCGTGACGTTTTTAATCCCGGTTAATAGTGAAACCGGTTAATCGCTGCGTCCCTAGTGTCAGTTTTCACTGTGGTGTCAGGGTTTGCTGTTGACTCGCTGTCAGTAATAGGCTCGCAACTTCCTCATTCTGTTTTCTCTGGTATAAAGTATACTGACATACAAACACACCAAAACTCTGCTGGCTTGTGGTTCTAGAAATAACTAAATGTTCAGTGATTGCCTTTGTAGTAGAACTAAATGTAAAATTACATCTACTGTATTAAAATACTGTTTAACATTTTCCAGTTGTTTTGTCTTATGGGACGTCTCCCACTCAAAGTCTATAGCTACTCAAGTTGCAGGAAAAAGCAAAAAAACATTTTTTTTTAAAGCTAAATGTTAGCTCTATGCTATACATGTTCATTTTTGTGTTGATCTGAAAATAAACATTTTACTCTAAAATTGCCAGATGCAGCACTTACACTTTGCAAACACTTTTTTCCCACAATGGAAACAATGTTTTCCACAGTGTTACAATTTATTTTACATCATTCTTAATCATTCTGTCATCATCTGTTATATATCACTGTAGTTTTTTTTTTTTACTCTTGAGCAGCATTAGACCTTTGTGTGAACTGCTGTGATAATGAATGACACCCTAGGCGTTCATTAAACCTGATACAGTAGGTACCATGTCCCTGCCTCCAGTTCAAAGACATCTTAAGAAAACCCCCAGAAATGTGTGTATATAAGAACATATAATGGCTGGATGATCTTTTGTAATGTATTACCCAAAAGCCTCTACCAAAATGACTAATACCATTTCATCAAAGTGTTCAGACCATTTGCATATACGGTACATCAGAGCCACATATATCACTCATTTGCATATACAGTACATAGCCACATATGCATAAATAGCTGGCAGTGACATTGATGCATTCATATATACTCATAATTGATTTGATGCTAATGCCCCATATTACATAGTGACACTGAAACAGTGCAACTTTCAACTTGCAGGTTACATTTTTCACTAAATATATTATTACTCAGAAATGAATGTTTGAAAAGCCAATGGACAATATTAGATGTTTTGCAAAAGATAAAGACAGAAAAACAACATACAAAAAGTTGTCATTTTTAAGCAGTGCTCTTGCCTTCACAATCTTTTTTTTTTTTCCAAAACAGTTAGATTACGTGATACTGTACCTGCTAATGTACGCTGTGTTTAATAACGAGTCTGAGCAGTTGTTGTTTAGTAGGATAATTGCTTTTTTGCTAGTAGGCCAAGCAATATTGTGTATGTGCAGGTTGCACAAACTCCAGCTTGATAAGACATGGATCTATATTTTCCTTGGGAAAAGGTAATGAAGCAAAATAGCGTTCGTACTGTAGCCTACAACAATGTGGAGAGACGGGACTTCAGCTTTGTCTGTTACTAACCCTGTGATGGGGTTAGATGAAGGTACAGTATACTGGACATGGTAGTCCAATTGTGTATAGGGATTACATGTTACTGTATTGACATATCAGCGTGTACATTCAGCCACAGTAGATTCATATTCCATGTATGTAATGTTTATTTCACTACACTGAACAAATACTGATTTTGCATTATTCACTTAAGTGCATTAGTGCACTCTTGTTCATATTTTAAATGTTCTTCTGCGACCTTGAGTTGCCTTTAAATACAATATATCAATCTAATATTTATTTAGATGTGATATTTTCAATGGCTACATTTTAAGGAGTGATAACTTAAAACATTTGGCATGTTTTTATGGACTAACTTTTTCGTGCACATTTCAGTATATGTGCAATATTTAGAGAAACAGTGCCCTTTCCTTGAACTTGTGTTCCATATTTATTAACTGCATGTGATGTAACATTGTCAGATTTATTTGTTGTTCGGACAAGGATATTTTAAGACTAACGCCGAGCAGGGCGAAGCGAGTGCAGACGGACGAAAAACACGAAGGCCCAGCAGAGGAGGAGGCCGGCTGCTGCTGCTGCGGCATGGAAGGCCCAGCAGAGGAAACAGGATGCGGCTGCGGCCCAGCGGCAGACCCCCTGATGCGGGGCGGCTCCTTGCGGACCCTCTGCGAGGGGCGACTCCCTGACGCGGGGCGGCTCCTGCGGACCCTCTGCGAGCGGCGACTCCCTGACGCGGGGAGGCTCTGGCGGACCCTCTGCGAGCGGCGACTCCCTGACGCGGGGCGGCTCCTGCGGACCCTCTGCGAGCGGCGACTCCCTGACGCGGGGCGGCTCCTGCGGACCCTCGGCGAGCGGCGACTCCCTGACGCAGGGCGGCGCTTACTGATCCTCGGCGAGTGGCGACTCCCTGACGCGGGGCGGGTCCAGCGGACCCCCGCCGTGGCGTGGCGCGGCTCGTCAACGCAGGGCGGCCCCAGCGGACCCCTGGTGCAGCCCCCAACCACCCCGGACCATTGAGCACCCGTGGTCCGGTGGGCAAGCTCACCCGTGACCACACGAGGCTCCCACTGCCCAAACACGGCCCAGAGCGACTCAAGTGGGAGGGAGGCCACGCAAACCCTCCGCCGGAGATCTAGCGGAGAGTCCGCCAGCCCATAAGCCGCGGATCTCCGCCGCCGCCTGATGGAACTGAGCGACGGCGGCCGAAAAACTTGCCTCCGCTGTACTCATGACGCGGTGGGTTATTCTGTAACGCCGAGCAGGGCGAAGCGAGTGCAGACGGATGAAAAACACACACTGATGGCCGAAGCAACGAGCCTCATGGCTCGTCTTTTAATAAAACAGAAAGCCAACACAAAACCAACAGAAACGGCGTACAATCACGTAGCACAGGAACATGAAACAGAAGCGTGAACAGAAACGTGAACATCAACGAAACAGGTACATGAAATATCCAGGAAACGTAAACAATAACCCACGCCCTCTCCCAGCAGTCGCCAGCCTATATGCCCTCACACCCACACGGCTGAAGGCAATCGGCTGATCGCACGTGTGGGTGTGAGGCGCTGGGAATGCGGGCGGTCCTCCCCCCGCTGTACCCCATCGGCGAGACCAAAGGAGCGTCACAAAGACCTAAGGATGACAATTTTCTTTTTTGTATACATTTCTATAGTCTGCAGCATGCTGTAGGGTTTTTATACACCATGATGCTGCTCTTCTGTTGTTTACAACATATTTTCCTCTCAGTCATTCTCTTTCGGAGCAATGTAGCATGGAGGAAATATAGCTACCCAACGCGGCTATATTTAATCTCCACTTTAAATGCAGTTGGGGCATAAATATACAATGCACATACTATATGCACATATACAAGATATAGAGCTGTCTGGTGGTTCTAGACTAAACTGTTTATTCTGCTTTTGTAATAGGCCACATATTTTAGAACTACTGTATTTTCATTGTTCTGCTAATGTATGTGTTTGTCTGTGGGACATACAGTCCAATGCGCAGTTTGGACATTTTCACGTAGGGGTGTACTCACTTTTGTTGCCAGCGGTTTAGACATTAATGGCTGTGTGTTGTGTTATTTTGAGGGGACAGCAA
>JAODUH010004139.1:0-10890 GCA_027564835.1 Typhlichthys subterraneus | reverse complement strand
AGAGAAGCGAGGGGTGTACTCACTTTTGTGAGATACTTTATATATGTGTGTTTATATGTATGTACAGTATCTCACAAAAGTGAGTACACCCCTCACATATTTGCAAACGTGAGCATAAAAAAATTTCTTCATTGTTGTCACATGAAAAGATATGCTCACATAGTTGCAAATTTGTGAGGGGTGTGCTCACTTTTGTGAGATACTGTATATGTGTGTATATATATATATATATATGTGTGTGTGTGCGTGTATATATGTCGTATGGATATTCTGCATATCCCATATCTCTTAATCTTGTTCAGACAGTGTAAAGAACCAAGTCTTTAAATTAGTATCTTTGTTGCCTTTGTGTCGCGTGAGGAAAGAACTGTGGAATCAGATAATTTGATTCATTCGAGTCAGTGTCCCCTCATAAAATATTGTTGCAGTTAACATTGCATCTGGTCGTTAACTCTTCATGAGTGTCAGACTTTTGCACTTATAATATGGAGATCTCCAGTTCGAAACCAGAGTTGTACAACATTTTGCTTTTTATAAATGTTTGTCTCAGTGGATTGAATTGTCAATAATTATGTCATACGCTACTTGCAGATTGCCATTTAGTATCAAATTAAGGAGAAACTTTACAGACAACGTTGTGTGTTTGCTGGGGTGCTCAGGCCAAACTCTGCATTCAGTCCTGTGTGTGTGTGTGTGTGTGTTAAATAACAGACTGATATTGTCTAGCGGGGAATGCAAAAATAAACTACATATTTGGAAATAGTTTTAGAAAATCCTATTAAGTCTATGTAATAGCGCCTTTGACTTTAACTATAGGCTATAAATTCACCAGAATGCAGTAAATTAAGTGTTTGACCCTAAATAAATACTACCGTATCTCCCAAAATTGCGCCCTCTGAAAAAATATCACCAGCCGCCACTGGCTAATACACTTTTTGTTAAAGTCAACAAATACCTCCTTGCATTTTGCTATTTTACCGATCTCTCTGCATGCAAAAAAATAATCTGGTAGCCTACTTCTACACAGCCCTTTCTCCATAAATATGTACATAAACAAAGTGTCGAACACCGCTCACTACAACAACAGCGCTTTTCTTAAGACATTTTTTTAATGTATGGGGCAGGGCGGCAGAGGGATTTGATTTGACCTTGAAGTTAAAAGAATTGCAGAAGTTATAATTTGTACAAAAATATAGGCCTAACAGGTTCATTCATACAAGACTTTCAAGAAATAAATAAAATATACACACAAATAACAGAGATGGGAGGATAATGCTGACTTTCAAATGTTTAAACAGATTGAGATTTAATAACAGAAACTGTTATTAATCTGAGGAATCATTACCAATAGCCTAATGTGATCAGACAGTCTCATCACATATATATTTATTAATAATATTATCATTAAAGGTGAATCGTGTAACTTTCTTATTCAGGACATTTCTAAGAAGTACCGTAGACTTGCGGTGTTTCGTTTTCCACTTTAACTCATGGAGTACTGTACACTTGACGTAAAACCCGTCACAGAAATCAAATTATGTCACAGTCCAAAATGTTATAAATACTGGTAGATAGTGTGTTTTCTTCAGCTCAAAACTTTCCGTTGCAAATTATCAGATTGTTAAATCTTGGCAAAACATTAATGCTAGCTAAATTGATAAATCTCCTCCCCTTCTGTGTGCTCCTTGGCGACACATACATTTTTAAATTACATTTGCGCTCTACCAAGTGGATTGTGCATCTTTTTGCACATTTAATCCCTTGGGCCTTAAATGCTTAGCCTGGTGTAAGTGCTCGCAGTCATTTCCTCCTACTTTGTGTAGACCTCTGGTTAATTTTGAAACTATTGTACAGTGCTAATCGGCATTGGATCTAGCTCTACCACCATATAGAAACTCGCTTGACTTCATTTCACTAACCCATGCGTATTGGGCCATCTAATTGGGCTGTGCGAACACTAATGTAAACTGGGCTTCCAAACTGTAATCTCAGCGAAAAGATATTGAGCTGAGAGCAATAGTCAGGTGGAGCCAGGCTATTAAATGCTGCTAGTGTGTTTTTGGATTGTTTGCTAATTTGATCCATTCTCTCCTTTTTATAGCATTTATTGAGCTCTGGTTACCCTAGCATTATTCTCCCAATGCTAGCCAAAGTGTGTGTACTGTATGAAGAGCAGCGCATGTCTGTGTCCTCTGCGGAACACCAGTGTCTTCCGTCTATTCAACCAGAGCAATATTGGATGCCGCCATGTCCTCAGTGTGGGTCAGTGCGAGCGCTGGGGGAAGAAGGGTACCCTTGACACAGCTGTGGTGATGGATGACATGTCACACTCGCCATCTCACATTTAGCATCAACTAGGCTAATCGCAGGTCATGCCAGCCATAGATGTGGCATGCGAATATCGCTTCTGTGATAGCTTGTTTACCAAAGACACCGCTCAAAGCAAGAGCTTTGTTTGTATGACTAAATTATTGCAGAAACACGCATAACAGACATTAAAATGAAAACTGATCAAAGAAAACGGGGGATGATAAGGGATTTTAGTTTGTATTATTTGTAATAGTTTTATAAATTATGCATACCCATTTCAATGGTGTATAATATACAGTATTGTCTATAATAATATTGCCGTATAACGGGGGGTCATCAAATGTCTTAAGTGATTCAATGGTTTGAGCGCAGCTGGTTTTGAAGTATGCAATGATTGTGTACATGTGCGTGTACATGCTCTGTGCTCAGTGATTGTTCTGCATACCCCTCATCCAGCGCTCTACCAGCCGCGAGGCCGTAGCCTCTCCCCACCAGTTAATTGGATGTGAATTAGTCCATTAATGTGGCTGTTTAGGGGATGAAAAAGAGCATGAGGTGTCTTGCCTCTTTTGACCAATGCAATGTATTATTTATGGGTCAGTAAATCTGCCAGCACTGTATTAACTTGGCTAATGGACTGTTGAGTAGGTCTGATGTTTGTTTTTTTTTTCCTTTAGTGGTTGGTATTTTGGCTCACAGATCTTTCTGATTTTATTTTAAAATTTCAGATTTTATTTATTTGTCTACTCTTGGTAGGTAATGAGTCCTTACCCCAAGTGAAGGAGTTTAAGTCCCTCTGGGTCTTGTTCACGAGTGAGGGGACTATGGAGCGGAGATTGGCCGGAGAATCGTAGCAGCGGGAGCGGTATTGCAATCACTTTACTGCACCGTTGTGATGACATTTTTATTCCTACCCTCACATATGGTCATGACCGAAAGAACTAGATCATGGGTACAAGCGGTCAAAATGGGTGCTCTCAGGAATGTGGCTGACTTCTCCCTTTGAGATAGGGTGATAAGCTCGGCTAGAGCTGCTGCTCCTTAGCGTCGAAAGGATCCAGTTGAGGTAGTACAGGCATCTATTAAGGATGCCCCCTGGGCGCCTCCCTTGGGAGGTGTTCCAGGCACGTCCGGCTGGGAGGAGGCCTCGGGCAAGACCCAGGACTAGGTGGAGAGATTATATCACCACAATGGCCTGGGAATGCCTCGGGATCCCCCAGTCAGAGCTTGCCAATGTGGCTCGGGAAATAGATATTTTGGGTCCCTTGCTGGAGCTGCTGCCCCCTTGACCTGACTCCGGATAAGCGGATGAAGATCGACGGATGGATGGATGTATGATTTTATTTAGTATTTAATTTAAGTAGTTATAATCATTACAAAGAGAAAGTCAAATATACACTATATATAAAAATATATACTATGTTATTGTCATTGATGGTAATGTGTGTACCACGTAGCAGCAGGACATTTTGTGTAGACATGGAGGAGTAAACATAATTACTACTAAATATAATGTCCTTTAGACCTACATTATTTCATTTTAAATTTAAAGGTAAACTCCTCGTTTCCATTGCAACATCCCTAGAACCTTGATTTATAGCCCTAGCTTTCCAACTGGCCACAAACGTGAGGGCAGCTGAAGGTAGAGCCGTGACAGCCCGACTGCACTGATGTGTGGGAAGCTGTGATATTCTTGGAGTTTTACATAAACATTTCTGTTGCTTGTTTCAACATCAGTAGTAATATCATACACATACCTCACTAATCTCATTAATTCAATACTGTAGAATTGTGGTATTCATGCATATTTATTTTTAGATGCCCAAATTATAATACAATAGAAGACACTGGCAATGGCACTCAAAAGGCTTGCCATGCCATTTACTTAATTAGTTGAAATCCTAAGTGGCCAGTTGGCTGTTCCTCATCACCATTAGATACACCCATAAGTTTTTCATTGTTAGTGGGAACTGTAAAGTAATGGTTGCTGCTAGCCACTATCAGAGGATCACATCTGAGGCACTTATTCTGACTGATAATTAAGTGCCATACTGACAAACTTCTTTCATCAGATTCCTCATGTGAAACTGAGAGCATGCGAAGGCTATCAGGGAGGATAAACTAGAGGACGTCACTTTGCCTCCAATCTTTCATGGTTGTGCACTGCCTCTGCAGAGATGCAGGAAGGGATGGGAAAAGAGCTTTCTGTAGCAGATAAATGTGCATGCCGGCATCACTCACAGAAGCAGATGTAATTTACAATGCTGTGGAAGGCTCTTCTGTACTGGTTTTGTCAGTCTAGAGCAGTGGTTCTCAACCCAACCTCTCAACCCTAACGCAACCATTTTAGCATTGTTAAAATGCAACTTTGGTGTGCTTGAGCACATCTAAAAATGGTCTAAAACTGCCAATGTGTGCCCCATTCTCGCATGTTCTAAAATGCAGTAAATCCATGCTTAAATAAATTCACCCTGTATCTTAATAATCTCATATTTTCATTAGAATATAAGGCATATTTTGATGCCATCTCATGTGGTTCATGTTATATAGTACACTTAAATCTTGACTTTAAAAAATATATATTGCCAATCAAATCGCAATCGCAATATCTGTCAGAAAAATCGCAATTAGATATTTTTGCAAAACCATTTCAAAATCGCCCTAGTATGAATTAGCTAAATTTTGGTCAAATGTAATATTCAGATATGACATAGGATGCCACCTATGAGTCAAATGGATTTGTTGGCATTCTTTTCTAATCTGCAGACATAATGTTTGTAGCAGTGTATATCGGGTGAGCATCAAGTTTTGCGTTGTGTGGCACAGGCTGCCACTTTTGATAGTTAATGTTCTTGCATAGCATAAGTCATTGGACTCATCATTCGTCTATTGCAGCACTGTATTTACCTCATTGTTTGTAAAAAGTAAATTGGTCTATAACATTATCAATAACTCCCAATGGAGCTATGTTTTTACTCACATACTGTAAACTTATAACCTATATAAGCCTCACTGTTTTGAATTTAGTTTTTTTTTTTTACAGTAATGCCGGGGTCAGACTACACGACTTTTAAAGTCGTTAGATCGATGTGCAGCACACACTACACGATTGTCTCTCTTGTAAACGGGTGTCTTGATGTCGTCATGTAGGCCTTGCGGCGCCTCGCAGACATGTTGCCGATACGCTCAGCTCGCATTGTAAGCAATTCCCACTACACGATCGTCGCTCACGGGAGCGAGCTGTGGTTTCCCTCCGAGTTAGGGCTTTTGTCTGTGAGTCAACAAACACGTCGGCGAGCTGAAAACTGGGCTAAAATTGTATAGTGTGACCCTAGCATAAGTGCTATTTAAATAATATAGGCCTAGGCATAATGTAGAAGCAGAAATACACTACCGTAATTTACCGACTATTAACCACAGGTCAGTATTTTATGTATTTTTTAGAAATAAACTTGTCTATTAACAGCACCCGTGTATTAACCGCAGTTTATTCAATGTTAGGCCATCGGGTTGGAGACATTTTAATGCAAAAAAAAAAAAAAAAGTCGGACACCAACCACGTCAATATACCGGTATGCGCTAACTAGGCTACGTAAATTATGGTAGGTTGCTATTGTTTGCTACTGTGTAATTAACAAGCCAAATTGGCGTCCTTGAATCCATCGACAAGGCTCTTTCTCCACTTCAGGAGTTCACTGATGCCTTTTCGGGAGAGAGCTACATCAGTGTATCTTCTGTAAAGCCAATCCTTCATCTTCTGAACACTCAAATTCTGATTCGAGATGAAGAGGACCGTAGAGGACGCTGAACTTACCCACTCCATAAAATCTAAGATCATCCAGTACTTGCCAAGTGCCAAGTGGGATCAGTCCACAGAAGACCTGTTGGATATGGCATCTTTTGTAGATCCAAGGTTCAAAACCAGATATGTCAGTGAGGACAGCATCACCATTCTCACGGCCAGGGTACAGTCAGAGATGAATGAAATAGCAAGAAAGGTGCTTTTCCTAAAATTATAAAATACAAATAAAAAAATTATATTAAAAGGTTTAGTCAGTAATTCTAGATAAAGCGTGTTATTTTTATAGATTTTATTGTTATCTTATTATAGTTGACATGTTCTTTATTGTTTTAATACTGTACAACCAGCGCATGTTCTGTAGTCATGTTCTTTATTTATTAATGTTGTATCAGTCCAACTGATACTGCTAACTGATAACTGTTAGTTGTAATAAAACGTGTTGTTTAGATATATTATGAATCTTATTTGTTTTCCCATAAATTATTTTACATGTTTAAGAATATCGAAAATAATATAGATATTGGAATATTCATTATCAATATTGCAATATCAAATGTTGTCAATATCGTGCACCCCTAACATTTACCACACAGGGTGTAGCCCAGGGATCACCAACCTTTTTGGAGCTGAGAGCTACTTCAAGGGTACTGAGTAATATGAATGGCTACTTTGAAACGTCCTGAATAAGAAAGTTACATGATTCACCTTGTAATGATAAAATGGTTAATAGATATTAATATATTCGTTGAGACTATCTAATCACGTTAGGCTAGGCCGCTGGTAATGATTCCTCACAATAATAACACAATTTCTGTTATTAAATCTCAATCTTTTAGTTTGAACATTTCAAAGTTAGCATTATCATCACAAATCTGTTTTTTGTGTGTACTGTATCTTTATTGACAGCTTTGTATGAATGAGCACTTTTGATGATTAATTTCATTCGAAATCACACCTGTTAGGCCTATATTTTTGTACAAATGATCACTTCTGCAACATATTTTAGAAACCATTAAATGCAGGGTCAGTTCTGGAGAACACTTGCTAACTTCAAGGTCAAATCAAAATCCCTCTACCGCCCTGCCCCACATATTGCAATACATTTTGAAGCAAAGCGGCATTGTTGTTGTAGAGTGAGCGGTGTTCGCCACTTTATGTTCCTATTTAGAGAGAGATGGGTAAGATAGCAAAATTTGCGAGGAGGTAGCCTATTTGTTGAATTTGACATAAAGTGTACCATAGGCTATTATCTTACAATAGCCGTCTATGACTATTTGGCCTACCTTTAACTGTCACATCTTCAAATCATGTGTCGTTTCCATCAAACACCATTTCGGTAAACATCATCAGCTGCGGTGTAGGCCTACTGCTGCTGTCCACAGACTCGCATTGGATAGGCTACTAAACCACCTGCACATATAACCAGATCCCGGTTCAGCTGCTCTGTCAAGTTCCCGGACATAGCCGACACTGTTCTAACCATCGTATGCTCCCATTTGGACATTGGAGAGGAATGTCTAAATTGCGCTGCTTTGCCGTCGCCAGTCAGACAAATGCGATAGACCTACTTTATTTACAAAAAATAACTTGCATCTTTTAGTGAGTTAATTAACTTAGTATCTTTTTCTTTTCTTTTTTTCCTCCTGATGGGGAGCACGTTGGCGCTCATGGCTTCCACATTATTTATATTTTGTTTTATTGTTAAGTTAGCTATTTTTAGAGATTTTCAGACGTTATTTTTCTTCCCCTAACAAATGAAGTCACGAGTCCTGCTAGCAATCAAGCTACCATATAGGTGCTAGCATACAGTACTGTAGCCTATGGTACCACTGGGTGAGATCAACACCAAACCATCTGTCATCTGCCGGAGAAGCTATCTTATATATCGGGACATATTATACCTTTTTTGTAATTGATTCGGCACTCCCAACTACTTTTAAATTCACTTGGACTATGATCCCTCCCACAAGTAATCCTACACTTCTCACCCTCTCACCTGGAGGATGGCCAGCGGTCGTGTCCCTTGGCCGTCTACCTGTCTACCCTACCCATCGTCTCCTCTTTCCTTCGGTGTGGATTGGCCTCGTTTCGTGTCCGTTGGGATGCTCCGTGGCTGATCTGCTGCAGCTCGGGTCGGGGACCTGCATCGCCCTTGGGTTCTTCGTCAGCTGGAGTGTATTTGCCGTGGGTCCATAGCGTGGGTATCGCCAAAATGTCAAATAGGCCTAGTACCGGTACCAACTTGGCGTGTCGTCCGTCATGGCCCTCGTCCGATGGTCCATAGGCATTGCGTGCTTTGCCGGGTTCCCGTTCCCTCTAACAATTAGACCCTATGGTACTATTTCACAACAACAAACTCGCTGGCCTTGTTAATATATTTTGGTCACGCGCTGCTGGACGAGGGGGCGGGGTTGGACAGGCTGAAAGCCATATCTGTTACCCTTGTGCTGGGTTGGAACTTCGAGTGCTTTGCCTTCGAACTGCCTGCCTGGCTCCCAACATCTGATTGATATATATATATATAGTATAACTATTCTCCCTTGCTAATGTTAATGACCCCCCATATCTAATTGATTTATATAACTATACTCCCCTGCTAATGTTACTGATCCCCCCCATATCTGACCATGCAAAACAAACCCATTTTTATGTGAAATCTCTGCTCCTTTACTTTACTTTTGAATCTTTTTATTTGTACTTTATATTTCTATGTATGCTCATGTCTTAGTCTAATGTTTTATATTATGTGTATGTATATTATGTAAGATGTCCCTGAGTGTCTTGAAAGGCGTCCTCAAATTAAATGTATTATTCTTATTATTATTAAACTCACAATCATTGCAAAAATACTACATTTTCTTTAGCTTGTTGGCCATATCGTCCAGCTCTAGACTCAGTCCTGCCATTTTCCGAATGTCCATCATCATGTTTTCTCCTTAACTACTTGGCACTGCCATTGACAATGCTGCTCAAAGGTCAGATATGTTCTGAAATTGGGGTTTGTTGTCATAATTATTTGAGCTTTGAGTGCCTCTGATCTTTTGTTGTATTGTTGGCCTGTCATTTAATGTTGCATTAACTGAATTCCTCCCTCCACGGCTTTTCAGATCTGCTTCTCATTTCGTGAGGGGAATGCTTCATATTTCAGATGTAGCATTCAAGCCTGGGCTATAACCTTGAGTCTACCTTGAAAATAATACTTATTTTTTTCTAGAATTTCTGCAGCTCCATTCTGTGCTTGGCCTTAGAGCAACAAAGCAGCCAGAGAAGGGGGAAGTGCATGTGTGTCTGAGGTAGAATGAGTTAAGAGTCCTTCTATTTGATTTTTTTGGTCACTAACCCCACTGCTTCTGTTGAAAAGCGAACATCCTTGGTGCAGCATTCATAAACGTCTTATGCCACTAGAGAACTATGGGGTTTTGTGTTTGCTCAGCCTATTGTCTGAGCAATATAGGATGCCCTGTCCTTGGATTACCATGAGCAAAATTACTTTTCAGTTCATGTCTGGTTGCCTAACTTAGTTGGCTATAGGGCATCCATATTTTGCCAGATTCAGGGAAGAGGAAACCCTGCTTTGATTATCATTTGATTTTTGCAGGAACCTTTTTGAGATTGCCTCTGTTGATGTGGAGATGAGCAGAAGATTACAGGATTGGTCAGGAAAATCTTAGTAGCTCTCTAGAGTTCTGTTATCTTTATGTCCAACATACATTAAGTTTCTCACTCTCTGCCTGCCTGACATCTGAGATAGCTCAGTGCTGATGAAGCTATAGGCTGATGGCAAAACCTCCTCTGTTTAACCCTTCTGTATAAAGCACATAAACATTCTCTGAAAGCGCTTTCATATTGTGAACAAATTACCTTGGTGTCAACTGTCATGATTTCCCAGTGGGAGTAGTCTTTCACAGCTCCAGCTAGTGTCAAGAAACCTGCATAGGTTGGATTTTTATTGCACTTTGTGCTACTGTGTTTTACAGCAAAATAAATCCTTAGGCGAAGCATTTACAAAATAGTTATGAATATTGAAATATTAAATGTTTTACCCAGATGTTTTTTTTTTCTGATTTCTAAGTCATTGTTGATTACAAGCAGATAATTGCTTATCACGCTTATTTATTTATGCATGGATTGTTCATTACATGAACCTGCCAATGAAAAATGGATTTAATTTAGCCAAAAGCTTGGTGTTGGAAGAAACATCCCCATAGTGTCATTGCCCTTTGCAGAAATTGCAGTTGAATTACTGTAATACCTCTTTGCTTTACTTGATAGCCTTTGTGTTGAGAGCTAAAGTTTGTCTGTTGACTTCTGTTGTCACATTATGTGAAGCCAGATATCACCTTGTATGTATGATTATTTGTTACAGTTATAATATTGGCATATGTTTTGCTGCAATAGATAGATTGGAAGCCAAGAAGTTTAAAACATTGTATGTCCCACCATATTCTACGAGAGTCCGATAAAATGCATTTGAAGATAAAAAAAAAAAGCGTTTGAAAGTTAGTTGACTTAATAAGAGGTGTATATATATGTATATGTGTATATATATGCATATGTATATATATGTGTATGTATGTATGTATATATGTATGTATTAGGGGTGTAACGGTACACAAAAGTCACGGTTCGGTTCATACCGAGGTACAGAAGCCACGGTTCGGTACATTTTCGGTACAGCGGTGACTGTTTTTTTTTACAGTTTAGTCTATATAACCTCACTTTTTTTTTAGCAGAACGTACCATGTCATGGATAAATATAGTATATTGTAGGAGCAGAA
>JAODUH010004138.1:0-10890 GCA_027564835.1 Typhlichthys subterraneus | reverse complement strand
TGCTTTTCTTTCAAAAATTAGGAAATTTCTAAGTGACCCCAAACTTTTGAACGGTAGTGTATATATATATATACACACACACACACACAGTATATATATGGTGATAATATTGAGGTCAAATATTACTTAAAAAACTTCAACATTATGCTCACGTAGTAATTACGTTTGCCTATGAAATTAGGTTCTTATACTGTAATGCAAAAGTGCATTCAGCCTTTCATCCACAAACAGAAAAACCAGAACTCAATTCAATGTCAATTATGTGTTTGAAAGTATGTGCTCTTATTTCGTCAATAGACAATAATGAAAACACATTTGTTTTTCATGGACCAAAAAAAACTTGGTATACTTAGATAATTTCAGCTGAATGGGTTCCGTGGCAGGACAGGCAGTTGGTTGTTGAGGAGTCCTGATGAATTGACGAAGTACCAGATGGTCTGTGGAAGCTACATTTTTGTTTGTCCATGCAATCGGCTGTTAAAGATCGCAGGTATGTATGAAGATGCATGGCTACTGTCTCAAACAATTGAGTATTGATGGCAGCACTATAAAAAAAGCATCCCAATGCTGGCCAAACGCTTTGTAGAAAAGCCACAAATATTTGCCCTATCTACCAGAACAAATTAAACTTGATATCAGATTCATCATGCGGAGCAAGGACGCCAATTCCAGCAATCCCCCAACATGGCAAGCAACATTTGATAAGCCATAAGGCCATAATAGCCTATTGAGAGCAATATGATTTAGTATGTCACTTGCTGCTCTAAGTGTTTATAATAAGAGTTTTATTTCTTTATCAGACACAAGGATGTCAGCCAATATTTATTTTATATTGGTAGGCAACAACTAAGGTCTTTTGTAGGCTAATACGAAAACTGTTATGCTCCATTCCGTTTGGTGGAGCCCAAGCTTTGAATGATCCCAACCCCCAACATAAAGTATCCCACAAAAGTGAGTACACCCCTCACCTTTTTGTAAATATTTGATTATAACTTGTGACAACACAACAAATTACACTTTTCTACAATGTAAAGTAGTGAGTGTACAGCTTGTATAACTCAAACAGGATCCAGATTCAAATGTTTTGTCACTGTACAGAATATAAAAACTTTAAGAACAAAACAGACTTTAGCATCTGACCCAGATAATACAAGGAAGCTAAGATATTGGAATAAGTCAAGGACACTTATTACACGGGAGCCTTCTAGCGTTCAAATGTTTTTACTCTATGTTGAAACCTTTTGGTAACACTTTAGAATAATGGTACATGAATTATCATGAATTCATGCATGAGCTGTGCATTACTCATGCATTAATATCTCATGAATCATCAGGAACATGACTTCAAGGTATTTCATGTATGACCTCATTCCTTTATTAAAGCCTAATCATTACATCATTACAATGTATTAAGCATGATCATCATGATTATGCTTAATATATCAGGCATACTTCAAAAAAATTTGGTCTTTACTATTGTAGGTAAAACTACTGTAGGCCTACATGAATACTCATGAATTCATGCATGAAACAATAATGAATGAATACAATACTTATTGAATAATTACGGGAATAAGAATTCCTCTAATATCATGCATGAATGCATTATTAGCTTCTCACTACATCATGTTTGTGTCCCCTCAACTAAAGTGATGTACTGTGGTAACCTTGTCTTTGGCTATTTTGGCTTGACTTTGCCTTGATACGCAATGTTTGTTAGTAGCTTCTAGCTTGCAGGTAAAATGGACAGACCCCAAAAAATGACAATGACAGCACATGCATTCTGTTGACATCCAAACACAGCGGTCATAATTAACCAAGCATTAGCTTCTTATTACTTAATCATGTTTGTGCCCCCTCAACTAAAGTGATGAACTGTTGTTGTTGCCACATTGACAATAGCGTTGGGGTGGGGTGTCTGTACAAACTTTCATGTTAAATATGAAATACTAAATAAAAAGGAAGACCTTGTTATGTTACATTTGTTCTCACTTTAGCCATTTATTCTTCTGCTGTCAATCAAGTGTTATTTAAATTAATCAGAATATAAGAATTGGCCATTCAAAAAAATCTAAACAAGTTCCAGTAATTAACCAAATATTTTAACATGTTGTTCTGACCATTACATTCAGTTTACAATGTATTATAAGCTACTAACTATTCAACAGTCACATTATAAAACTCTCAATAATTCAAACATTAAATATTTCAATTATGTCCGGCATTCACACAATTATACAACACATTTTGTTTCTGCAATAGTCTATAGTAGGCACAGACTTACTACAGGTTCAGGCATATATAGACTATTAGCATTTTCGCTACCGACAGATATTCTACAATATACACCAAAACAATATCGACTAAAGTCATATTTTACATTACATGTCAGTCACATATTCGACTGGTAATTGATGACATGACAACTGTACATATAGTTGTATTACCAACCTGAAAATAAAATAAATAACAAGACCACACTTTACAAGGTATTCACTTTAGGTGTTTCTTCTTCTGCCGTGAGAAGGCTAATCTTTTAAGGTTCTATGCCGATGCGTCACCTACTGTTGCAAAGGTCTAAACGAGAGTATATTATGCAATCGTATTAGTGTAGAATGGAACTAAACAACATAACCACAATCTATCTACCAGTGTGAAAATCAAATCTTAAAATGAACTATTCAAATGCATTACTGTTTAATGTAGGTTACACAAATACAATGATACATTATTCATAATAATAATAATAATAATAATAATAATAATAAATAATAATTAAACAAATACAATAACGCTTTAAAAAACACGTGGTGTGTTTTTTGTGTAGACTGTCATTTTTTTTTCCTCAATAAATTTTATTGAACAGGTTTGTTGTTTTAACAATAGACAGCATTTGAGAGGTACATCACTGTTCGTTTTTATTTATATCTTTAACACTTTAACCCTCCCACCCAGCCCCCCCCCAATAAACCTTGCTGCACGCGCACTCACACACACACACACACACACACACACACCACCACCACCACAAGACACCTATGAAGGACACATTTAGAAAAGAAAAAAACAATAGAGAAAAAAAAAGGATTATATTCAACATTTTAAATATTAATAAGGGGGGAGGGGATGTTAACATAGCCAAGTAAACTAATTGGAGGGTAGCCTATTTAAGTTCTGGAAGTAAGAAATAAAAGATTGCCATTTTTTATTAAAGCTGGCAGCAAAGTTCCTGAGTGAGAATTTAATTTTTTCTAGTTGCAAGAAAAACATAACATCCCCAAGCCATTGAGAGATGGCCGGGGGGTGGGCTGACTTCCAATTCAAAAGTATTCTACGCCGGGCCAATAATCATGTAAATGCAACTGCATTCACTTGTCTGCATGACAGGGATGTTAGGTCTGAGGGAATGCCAAACACTGACACTAGGGGGCATGGCTGCAGGGCAACACCTAGCACCTCAGTCAGAACTTGAAATATAGAAATCCAATAGTTGTCCAGCGCAGGGCATTGGGCAAACATATGGGTAAGGTCACATGGGGAGGCATGAAATCTATCACACTCGTCTCTTACACTGGGATATATAGTGGCCAGTCTGGTCTTGGAGAAGTGCACTCTGTGTACAACTTTAAATTGAATAAGACCCAGACGCCTCATCCCACCACTCCTGCATAAACCCAATCCCCAAATCCCGCTCCCAAGCCTACTTCGTTTTGTTACTAGAGTGCTTGTCTATGGACATGATGCATGTGTAGATGTGGGATATCAACCCCCTCTGACAGTGCAGCAGAGACAGCACAGTGTCCCAAGGTTGACCTGGGGATGAGGTGGGGAAATCAGGGAACTGATAGGAAGCACAATGCCGTGCCTAAAGGCAGCGGAAAAAGTATAATTGAGGCAGAGAGCACTTAGCGACAAGATCGGGGAAGCTAACAAAAGCTTTGTCTCCATACATGTCCTGGAAGGTCCCAATGCCCTTCCTGACCCACTGGGAGAAGGCAGTATCCACTATGGATGGGAGGAATGCTTGGTTCCTATCAATAGGGCTCAATGTGGAGGTAGAGGAAAATTTAAAGTGGCGTCAAAACTGGTACCAGATTTTAAGGGTGGAGAGCACCACCGGGTTGCCAATATAGCGAGATGAGGATATTGGAAGAGAAGGCCAGAGCAAGGCAGGGAGAGAGGTAGAGATGGAGGACCATGATTCAAGATGGCACAATGGCAAGTCTGAAGCATGTAGCCATAATGGGAGCTTTTGAAAATTTGCAGCCCAGTAGTAATAAAGGAAGTTGGGTAATGCCAGTCCTCCTCCAAATCTACACCTCTGAAGCAGAGATTTACTGACCCTTGGTGCCTTTCCCGCCCATATGAATGAAGAGATGGCCTGGTCAATCGACTTAAAAAAGACTTAAGTAGAAACAAGGGAATACAATGAAAAAGATAAAGGAATTTAGGCAAACTGTTCATTTTCACTGCATTGATTCTCCCTATAAGGGAGGTGGGATAGTTTACCCTAAGGGGTAAACTATCCCACATGAGAGCTGAAGCTGTCCAAAATAGATAGGATAGAGGGCAGGCAAACAGCAGCGTTACTTACATAAAGTAGCAAATCATCTGCATACAGTGACAGCCTGTGATCAACCCTTTTACGCGAAACACCCTGAAACATGGGCGACACCCGCAGGGCCACAGAAATGAGCAAAACTTGTCCCCAAACCCAAATTTCTTGAGAACGGCAAAGAGATATGGCCACTCAATCCTATCAAAGGCCTTTTCCGCATCAAGAGAAATTACAAGCTCAGGATACTCAGAGACTTGCTTGGAATAAATTATATTTAACAAAGTCCGAATGTTAAAAAATGAGTGTCTCCCCTTGATAAAGTCAGTTTGTTCCTCTGATGACATCTGGTAGGACCGTTGGCGTTGTGCCAGCAGCTTTGCAAGCACCTTCACATCCACATTAAGGAGGCTCAATGGCCTATATGACGAACATGAAGTCGGGTCCTTTCCCTTCTTAAGAAGCAGCGCTATGGATGCCTGGGTTAAGGTTGGTGGCAGAGTACCCCGTTCCAGTGACTCATTGTAAACAGATAGCAGTAAGGGTGCTAACTTGTCATTACATTTGTAAAAGAATTCTGTGGGAAATTTATCAGGGCCCGGGGCCTTACCATTCTGCATTGACTTTAAAGACCGAACCACTTCCTCTTGGGTGAGAGGGCATTCAGGGTGAGCCTCAGCATCAACCGTAGGAGAATCTAGTGATTGCAGAAATTGATTCATATTGGTGTCATTTGCTGGAGATTCAGATGTGTATAGGGAGGTATAAAATGATGTAAAGGTGTCATTAATGCCTTTGGGGTCAGTAATTTTTGTTTTACACACATCTACATTAGTCCTGTACCCTTGTCTTTGGCTATTTTGGTCTGTGTAACTTTTGGCCAATCCATTTCTGTTTCGAGCAGGAAAACTGCTCTAAAGACTTAATTTTTGTGTTCCCACTCTGGAACATTAGATTATTGTGAAGTTGCTTAATTCTAATTTTCTGCTATATAAAACAGAAAATAATATTACATAAAAACAAAGTCCTATGAAAATTGTAGGCTTAGGCGATGTTGTGTCAAAAAGGCTAAACGATGCCAAATTCTGAAGTTCCACATCATCATGATCATGCTTAATAAATCGTAACTCATGATGATGTGCTCACCTTAGGTCATTCATGAAATACTTTGAAGTCATGCTAGTTCTTGATGAGTCATGATATATTAATGCATGAAGTAATGCACAAATCATGCATGAATTCATGATAATTCATGTACCACTTAGTACAGTACTAAGTGGTACATGCCTGCGGTAGATAGTACAGATACATTCATGTGCATAATTAAGAGTGACATCTTTAAATCCCCTTTTTAACTGCTCATGCGCTTATCTCTCACTATTTATAAAATAAAAAATAGAAAAAAATGATATGCACTTTATTAGCTAGGCCATTACCTATTGCATTTCATATGGTTTATTACGTAGTAACAGGTATGATATTATGTTTCATTTGTTCTATTTAGAATATTGTCTGCTTATAATTGCTGGTATATAACCTGTCCAACTACTGACAAGTGTACTACATGCAAGTCGCTTTGGATAAAAGCGCCTGCCAAATGCAATGTAAATGTAAATAATTAATGTTAAATTAATGCACAATTTACTATAGGCTACAACACAGACGACAAATTATACAATTCCATTTCTACACAACACAAAAATGTAGAATTTAAACAGACAAGCTATTATTGATAATTAAAGCTATAGGAAGTCATAACTAAACATCATCTTAAAATAAAACAAATGGCCTATAATAACTTAACCTGCTCTTCAATAACGTTAGACTTTTCCTTTGAAAATCACTACCATATAGCCTGCTGTGGTTAGAGGCCTATAACCTATGCTTCTTTTACCAGCAACAGCAGGCCTATCCCGTGCTTTCATTTGTTATAGGCCTTATTATGTTACAAATTGAGGCTTCAAACCATCTGATAGCCTATAGGCTACCCACAATATTAGATAAAATCTTATTCATTCATAAATGCACTAGTGTCTTATGTGTGTAATGTGGCGACTGCAATAGTGTTTGTTTTTGGTAACCCTGCTAACATGCGTGAAAATAGAGTATGATATCAAATAAAAAATACAAAATGTATATAAATAATAATAAGAATAGTAATAAGAATAAATAAATACATAAATTATTAAACTGATCATTATTTTTGTCTGAGGTGCTTTGGTGGTGCCGCGCAGAACCCAGACTAAGAAAAGGTTGGTAACACTTTAGTAATGAATATATAATTACATGAATTTATAATTATACATTGGCCTAATCTATGTCATAACCATCCATCTTCTCCCACTTATCCGGAGTCGGGTCGCGGGGGCAGCAGCTCCAGCAAGGGATCCCAAACTTCCCTTTCCCAAGCCACATTAGCAAGCTCTGACTGCGGGATCCCAAGCCGTTCCCAGGCCAGTGTGGAGATATAATCTCTCCACCTAGTCCTGGGTAATCCCCGAAGCCTCCTCCCAGCTGGACGTGCCTGGAACACCTCCCAAGGAGAGCCAAGCTTCTCACCCCATCTCTAAGGGAGACCCCAGCAACCCTCCTAAGAAACCCCATTTCGGCCGCTTGTACCCGTGATCTATAAACCCATTTCGGTCGCTTGTACCGGTGATCTAGTTCTATGTCATAACCATGTGTAACAATGTTAAGACACGCTAGATATTGTACTATCTACAATACTGTCTGATGGCGACCTTGTGACAATATTTTACCTTTTGTGCGGGAGAGCGGGGTTCATGCACCGGTTGGAAAAGATTACACTCTGGCATCATTTTTGGTTTTTCCCATTATTACGTTTTTAGTATTAACAAAAAATTATTACGCGAAATAACTACATCATAGTTGTACAGGCTTAAAAGTTGAGACATTTTTCTTCACACTTTTATCCCCACACCTAAAAAATAACTCCTGCATCACGCCTATGTCTCTCTCTCTCGGCCACCTTTTACTGTGGACTGAATACACTAAATACTGGTTAATAAGGCTGCTAGGCTAGCCTATTGTGATCGGACGGCAAACCTTTTACCTCAAGGCAGTTATATCATGCTAATTACTGTAATGGCCCATCAAGCACATATGTGATATGTTTGTGGTTGGGATCGTGTAAGTTCGGTCTACAACCGTAGGCAACACCAAACGACATTGAGCATAACAGATTTAGTAATAGCCTACAATAGACCTTAGTTGTTGCCTACCAATATAAAATAAAAATGGGCTTACATCCTTGTGCCTGATGTATGCTGATTATTCAAACAGAATTAAAACTAAAACCAGTGAAACCGTATAGCTGCAAGTTACATACTAAATCCTATTGTCTCAATAGGCTATGGCCTAATGGACCATTACATTTTGCATGCCACGTTGAGGGGGTTGCTGTTGCTGGTTTAAAGCACTTTAACATTTTCTATTTTTCCTTAGCCGTGGTTTGACTCAGTAGAAGCCTTTTTTTTTACACTAAACCTGGGTGCATTACCAGATAGCAGACCAACATTGAACCACCATTTAATCAACGTTGACACATCAACGAAACTAGAAACTATCATTGAATCAATGTTGAAATTCAACATCAGGTCAGGTCTGCAGCCTGAAATAATGTTATTTCTATGATTAAAAAAAATCAAATTGGAAAAAAAAAATGCTGTTTCAACCATTATTTAACAATGAAACAATATCAAATCAATCCTGCTTTATGTATAGCAAGAGTCTATTTAATTTGCCAGTAAAAACAAATGTAATGTCAAGTTTGACCAATCACATCAGAGACCAAGTGGGACTGCATTATACATTATTTTTAACCAAAATGTCAGTAACTCAAAGTAAATGAAACACAATTCAATCAGAATTTAATTATTATGTGATTTTATTTATAAGTACATGCACGTTTATTCAAATACTTTTTATTTCATGCCTGATGCCTTCAACCATCTCAGTATAACTTTGGACCCGGCCTCTATCTATTTTGATAACTTAATATGGTGATGCTTGTCTTTCATCTGACTGAGGGCAGCTTCCACATCAGTGGGAGCAATGAAGGCCTCATCGCTCACCAGCAGTGTCTCAGAACTAATCATCACATGGGGAAAAACAATACATGTAATAATCAAAATTAGTGATTAGGCTAATTTAGTCAAGGGAGGAGTTTGTCTATTGTAAACAGGCAAGAGACAATGTTGTCCCAGAAATGAAGCAAATGTGCATTCTGACTTTGGCAAACAAAGTGAAAAGATACATTTGATATGCTTTAAAATAGCCTACACAGCAGTGATTACTACATCATTAAATTTGTTGCCTACCTGTGCTTGAGGATTTTCCAATTTCGCTGCTATGGCTGCACCACATCCAGGTCCTTCAGTTTCAAAGAAATTAAAAGTTAGTGCCAGTAAACTAAAGCATGGTTCAGATTGACAGACACTTGCCCCTGATTATTAAATGTTTCCCCTTTTGTATTAGCGTCCCTATAACTTTAGCTGCTTGTAATTATATCTTAAAGGACAGCGCTTGGCTCACATCTACCGGTAAATAAACATAATAAATTCAGCTTTGCTTAAATTTCGCTCTCGCCGAGGGTGCTTCTGATCAAACCCTGACTATTTATTAGGTTTACGTGTTTCCCATTATTTAGCTATCCTGTGCCAATAATAATGTCCTGTTCTTTATAATAGAATTTTCTGGCTACCGTGATTTTCTCGACCAAGATTAGCCTATATTGTCTAGCAGGGGAAGGTAATAGATTAATTAGTCTACCGTGTTAAATTTGTGATAGGCCTATAAGCAAACCGCACATTTGGACATAGTTTTACTATTGTATAATAGAAATACATTGCCTCTAATAAGAAGCAATTGGTGTGTGTGTATATATATATATATATATTCATTCAAATGCAGGAAATGTTCTGGGGAAGGACCCAAGATCCCCTGCTTCATAGTGTCCACCCCCTCCCCAAAATAACATCTGTAAGTGGGCCCCCCCAGGAGCTTGAGGGTAATTCGAACACTGAGCCTATTCATATACTTATTTACTTACAGCCTGGTGTTGGGCTCACATACGAGTAGTAAAAGTAGAACTGTACTGTACTCAAAAACGTTTTAAATTAAAACTAAATTAGTACACAGAGCTAAATTATGGATCTTAACAATTCAGTTCTCCCTCCGCACACACAGGTTGTAAACAAAGCTGCTGTACACTGCAGTGCACTGTACAGACATTTCTATAGTTTGTCAGGTGTTGTAGGCTGAAATTACATGGATTTCATGCATTGTCTATTAAGTATTAGCCAAGGACAACACGAAAGACAACAAATAATACAATACCTTGATTTGCTTGAAATGTAGCTTAGAAAATTTTGAAGAAAAAAACCCAGCTTCGGCCCCAGTAGGTCCCTTGTACCTCTGTGAGGTCTTCTCCCACCTGCATGGTCAGCTGCCCCTTTCAGGTATGGCAACCTGGTTGCACTGTGTCCATCTGAACTTAGAAATACATGGACCAAAAAATAAATAAATAAGAGACAAATAATCACATCACACACTATCAATTTTTTACTATGGGGTAGCTATACTCCGTAGTCTAACTTTTTACAGAATGATTACCGAATTATTACATTGTCTAGTTTTAAATTAAACTTAAGGGTTGCAATCTGTTAATAAATCTAAACGTTACAGTGTATTTTATCCCAAAAACAGGCACCTCTGATTTCTATTTGTTTACCTGGCCTTCCAATATTGACGGTACGGTAAAGTACTGTACTGTAACGAGGACAGTTAACTACATTAGCAGGCTAGTTATCTTACTATAATGTGCCAATGTTAAACATCAATAGTAATATTGTAAACAAGGAACCCACAATCTTACATCAGTGGGATTTCGTGCAGAATGAGTATATCCAGCTTCCCGGTACGGTACTGTCAAAGTAACATAGCAATTATGTGTTAGTAGCTAGCGTTAGCAGCTAGCATTAGCTAAAGAAATATGGACAGAGAGGACAGGACTACCGGGCACTAGTACAATTGCAGATTAAACATCGCGTTCATGAATCTACGGTTTATGATCTAAATAAAAATGTACAGTATCTCACAAAAGTGAGTACACCCCTCACATATTTGCAAATATGTGAGCATATCTTTTTATGTGACAACAATGATGAAATGACACTTTTCTGTAATGTAAAGTAGTGATTGTACAGCTTACAAATTTACAAAATTTAAATTTAAATTTACAGTGTAAATTTGCTGTCCCCTCAAAATAACACAACACACAGCCATTAATGTCTAAACCGCTGGCAACAAAAGTG
>JAODUH010004137.1:0-10890 GCA_027564835.1 Typhlichthys subterraneus | reverse complement strand
CAACGGTGCGGTAAAGCGATTGCAATACCGCTCCCGCTGCTCCGATTCTCCGACCAATCTCTCGCTCCATAGTCCACTCACTCGCGAACAAGACCCCGAGGTACTTAAACTCCTTCACTTGGGGTAAGGACTCATTCCCCACCTGGAGTAGTAACTCCATCGGTTAAAATATTTAATGTAAATCTCAACATAAATATGAATGAAAGATCAGGGTGGTCTCACGAGGCTATACCCCCATACCCCCACTAATAAATGTGTTGCAGTGGCATATAGCTTTGGCTTTATATTTGATAGTTTCAGTTTAATTTTGCCGTGCTGTGACAACAATTAATCTGGCATGTTAGAGAGTCTAACACTTAATTTCCTGCATTTTGGTCAAATGTTATGCACTTATTTGGGCCCTTTCTGCAAGGGGAAAGGTCATAAATTAACAAATACATCCTAATTTATATGCTACAGTATAGTCATAGTTACATAGAGTTTACATTAGGCTTTTATAAAACTAATTCCAAATATGCTGTTTGCTTATCACAAATCTAACAAAGACATTATATGTTTACTTTCCTCTATAGACAATACCTATAGTCTTTATTACACAAGGCACAAAAATTGTGTGGTTGACTGTTTCATTCATTATTTATTCGAGTGGAATGACGAACATGAAAGTCACGGCAACCGGACAATTCTCCAAGTTATGAAGGATTTTATAACCGGTAATTCGGACATTGCTCCCTCCACTCTTTGTTTGGGTGGGTGATTTGCTAGAATCAACTGTGTTTATTGCATTTAGATACAAAGTTCTCCGGTGAAAAGGAAATTCAACTTTGCAGTGACTACAAATAACTTTGGTTCTATCAACTCCGGCGTCTGGAAGAGATTTAAAATGTCCATGTAAGAGTTCGTTACCTTTCTCATTTCTGTCCCCGCCAATTGGTCTCTGTTTCGGTTCATGTGAGCGCACCATCCCACCCCTCCTGTTACCCATGGTCTGTATTCAAGGTATTCAGAGCCAGTGAGCACATTTTTTATTTTTTTGCAAGATAAATGCAAGATAAAATTATTGTCGGCGTTAATTAATTTACGAGTTACATAGGAAATAGCAGTAGCGAACCGTGACCCTGGACACTGGGACCTCAGTGTCACCACATCAAGACAAAATTTGCTGAAAGAATGCTCTCAGAACCGGTTATCTTAAAACATTTGCCTACGTGTAAATTTTGACTGCTATTTTAATGACCAGGTCTGCGCTTTTTTGCCGGTGTGTGTCCGCCTCTGGTCACCGTTTGCCCAGGTCCCCAACGCACCCTAGCTGCGTCATTTTGCATTGATTTTTTTATTGTTTACAGCCTGTTTCTCCCGTGAGCGGTTTTAAGCTTAACCTAACAAGGTTATTTGTCTAGAAATTAGCAATAATAGGCTAATAGGCAACAAATATGTGATGTTGGCTAGCTCTGCTCCCCCTTTCAGCAGGTGGAAATAGGTCAGCATTGCTAATCAGATCTCTTTTTCTTTTTAGTAGTAGTCATTTGTCTGCTTCTTGTTAGTGGGAATGGATCATTAGCTAACTGGAGAAATGGTACACTACAGACTCGCTGAATTTTTGGGGGTCCCTTTTCTATAGCAATTGTTATGGTGAGGAGTCAGTAATGAGCCATCGGCATCAAACAGGCGAAACAGACAGGATACGATGGATGGAACATGAAGGGAGTAAAAGCCAGAGATTGATGATTCTGTTCTCTTTATCCCGTCTTGCTGCAAAATACTGATTTTGAAGGGTTTTGTGTATCATAGTGTTTTTGTGTGTATTTTTCATTGCTGGCTAACAGTGTATTACACACACACACACACACACACACACGCCCGCAGACACACACACACGCGCACACACACTACTTTGCATAAGCAAAGCCAGCAACCAACATTGTAATATGAACTCATGATTATGTGGGTTTTGAGTGTGTTTTAAATTGGGTATACTGTAGACTATGTGACTAATGAATGTTAACACACTGCATTGCTAGGTAAACTTTAATTGCTTAGCATAAAAAAAAAATACAAAATCTGACGTTTAATTCAGCCCCCCATAGTTTACATAAATCTTTCTGGCTTTTACACTATGCCAATAAATAGCTAAAGCAATTTAATTAATGTTTAATCTAACTTCCTATATGATCAAAGTTGTGACTTTCTTGGTGTCTGTGTCTTGTCTTTAATACTTTGTAAGACATATTTTGCCTAGTAAACCTGCTTATTTGTTATCACTGTGTATGGTCTGATGATCAGTTCAGCAAAACAACACTCTTGAATGAAGCTGAGTGAGTTTCCTGTACAGCAGACTGTCATTATCTATTGTTTCTCACTGTTCTGTTATTTCGTTTTTTTATTTTTAACATCTGCAATTTACTCAACACCTTATAAGCAATGTTTAACTGAAAGCTGGTAATTTTTCTCTGAGTAAAGATGATAATAAAATCAAGGAATAGTTGAAAGTGCCTTCTTCTATCAGCCATTGACAGAGTTTTCCACCCCTGATTGTATTGGGGACATATTTTACAGGCACAACTTTAATGCCTTGAGCTTAAAAAAAAAAACTTTATATCATTTATAAAGTGCATTTCTGGCAGGAAATGCAATATTTTCACATAAAACCCATTGCTGCTGGCGCCCGTCAGTCTGCCTTGGCAGTTAACCGAACCCCACAGGCATGGCAAACTGTGCTATACTGAATGTATAACTTTTTAACATATCAGATTAAATATGAATCTATATTATATGAATATATATTATATTATTACTACTTATCGATTGCAATTTTTCACCCAGAAACCCACATTTATCTCCAGCTCACTATTTCTTTTCAAACACCATCCATCCATCTTCATCCGCTTATCCGGAGTCTGGTCGCGGGGGCAGCAGCTCCAGCAAGGGTCCCCAAACCTCACTTTTCTGAGCCACATTAACCAGCTCTGACTGGGGGATCCCGAGGCGTTCCCAGGCCAGTGTGGAGATATAATCTCTCCACCTAGTCCTGGGTCTTCCCCGAGGCCTCCTCCCAGCTGGACGTGCCTGGAACACCTCCCTAGGGAGGCACATAAGGGGACATCCTTGCCCGTACCACCTCAACTGGCTCCTTTCGATGCAAAGGAGCAGCGGCTCTACTCCGAGTTCCTCACGGATAGCCAAGTTTCTCACCCTATCTCTAAGGGAGAAGCCAGCCACCCTCCTGAAAAATAACCCATTCCAATGTCCACTCACTTAAGTAGGTAATTTAACTCCTTCACTTGGGGTAGGCACTCCATCGGTTTCCTGTAGAGAACCATATCTTCAGATTTAGTGGTGCTAATCATCATTCCAGCCACTTCACACTCAGCTGCGAACTGATCCAGTGAGTGGAGGTCATGGGCCGATGATGCCATCAGGACCACATCATCTGCAGAAAGCAGCGATGAGATCCCCAGGCTACTGAACCGCAACCCCTCCCCACCACGACTACGCCTCGATATCCTGTCCATGAATATCACAAACAACTCATAACTGCGGGGCACCACCCACTTGTTTTAGCCAGTATCTAGATCAAAATTCTGTACCCGCAGCTTGGAATGGTGTAAAAAGTACTGTATTATTAATATGTTATTAATTTCTTAACTTTTCATTTCAATCTCAACTGAAGGGTTAACAATTATATGTTTATTTAAAAATAGAAAGAAGAACCATTTTGATAAGAACAACATTACACGCATACACAATAGCAATAATAATATTAGCACACCACCCTTTCCTTCGTAACCGCAAAACACCACCAGCTATTGAAATAACTCACACAGCAGCTAATAAAACTTTGTTAAAGGAATACAAATAGTTGACTGTAAAACGTATGGTTATGAATATAACCGCTGTTCCCTTAAGGAGGGAAACGAGGTCCAACACATTAGTATGGGGATTTCGTCCTCGCGAGACCACTGAAGAACCTTTCAATCACGTCTGAAAAGGCAAATGAGATCGCAGCAGCGGGGTACACCCCGCCCTCTTATCCTAGTATCAATCTAAAACCTGCTCTTCACTGAGCCCTGATGGGAAGGTGAGGGGCAAACCATTGTTGTACCTCGTTTCCCTCCTTAAGGGAACAGCGGTTATATTCATAACCATACGTTCCCTATCAGTCGGTAAACTCGGTACAACACATTAGTATGGGGACGTAAAATCACGCCCCGAGACGCCCCAGCAGGCAAGACGAGTAGCTCGGAAGGTCAGGCCTCATTGCGCTACGATAGAACGGCATGAGCAATGCCAGGAGTTGTCACATCCAAATGGTAGAACTTAACAAACGTATGAGGGGTCGTCCAGCTAGCCGCTAAACATATGTCCCTCACAGTCACGGTCTTAAACAGAGCCCATGACGCAGCCATACCTCTGGTAGAATGCGCACGAACTCGCCCAGGCAGCTCCACACGTTTACTAAGGTAAGCACGGGTGATCGCCTCCATAATCCAGTGAGAGAGGCGCTGTTTGGAAAGCGCCCTCCCCCTAGCGGGCTTCGCGAAGCAGACGAAGAGCTGATCACACAAACGCACAGCGCGTGTCCTCTCCATGTAAATGCATAAAGCACGCACCGGGCACAAAGCATGCATCCGCCGTTGACTGTCAGAGGCAAACGGTGGAGGTGAAAAAGCCGTCAGCACAAAAGCCGAAGATTTAAATGACATAGCCAGTACCTTAGGAACTTAAGTCGAGTTAGGACGCAAAGTCACCCTTGACCCGTCAAGAGCAAGTTGAGTACACGAAGCGTGGACTGACAGAGCATGTAAATCACCCACCCGCTTAGCCGAGCGCAGTGCTAAAAGCAATGCTGTCTTATACGACAGGACGTCAAACTCCAATGAGTCCAGTGGCTCGAATGGAGCATCACACAGCGCATCCAGCACCAGAACAAGGTCCCAGGAAGGGACAATAGATTGATGAACGGGCCTCTTGCGAAACACCCCCTTCATAAATCGTACCACTAGAGGGTGTGATCCTGGGGTTTTACCGTCAAAGCCTATATGGCATGCCGAAATGGCCGACAAATAGACTTTAATCGTGGAGAAAGACAACCCCTTGTCCAACAATGGCTGCAGAAAGGACAATATATCCACAACAGAGCTTTGAAAGGGTATCACTCCCCTTTCATCACACCAAGATTCAAATGCTCGCCATTTGAACGTATACAAATGCTGAGTAGAAGAGGGTCTCGCATTCTGAATCGTGTCAATTACATTGTCTGGGAGCCCCATCGCCGCCAATTTAACCCTTTCAATGGCCAAACCCACAACTCCCAAACCTCTGGGTTGGGGTGACATATCTGGCCATGAACCTGTGTCAAGAGATCCCTGCGTATCGGCAGACGCCAAGGATTCCCATCCAGCAATCATATTATTTCCGCAAACCAAGGTTTCGCGGGCCAATGAGGAGCTACCAGAATCATAGTAAGTTACTCTCGACGCCCTCATTCCAACGTAGGCTGGATCAAGGGCACAGGAGGGAATGCGTAAAGCAGCATCCGCGGCCAGCGAAGTGCCAGTGCGTCTACGCCCAACGGCGCGCTCCCGTCCCGTAGCGAGAAGTACATAGGACACTGCGTGTTTTCCCTTGAGGCGAATAGATCGACGTCGGCTCTGCCGAACCTCGTGCATATCTGAGAGACAACCCATGGATGCAGTCTCCACTCTCTCGCCTCCGGGCCCCCTCTGGACAGGAGATCTGCCGTGCTGTTCAATGCGCCAGGGATGTGAGAGGCCTTGAGTGACAGCAGATTCGTGTTGCCCCACCTGAGTAGAGCCTGCGACAGAACAAGCAAAGGAAGGGAGCGAGTCCCTCCTTGTCTGTTTATATGAGCGACTACGCAAGTATTGTCGGTGCTCACCAGGACATGGTGACCAGCCAAAAGGCCTGTCTGGTGAAAGCGTTGTAGAGACAGAAAGACTGCGTACAACTCCAGGATATTTATGTGTAACTTGCTTTGCCGCATACTCCACGTGCCATTCACGAAGCTGGTTTTGCACAGACCCTCCCAACCTGTCTTGGAGGCGTCCCAGGACACAATGTGTCCCTCGTTCATGTCTCCGAACTCGGTCTCGGCCGCAGTATCTCAGAGAAATGGGTCCTGCTCTTCAGCGGATTTCCCGAAGACCTTAGTGAGGAATGCCACCCGTCTCTCCAGGGTCGACCGGCAAAGACGGCGACAATGCGCACACGTCTCCGGGTTGGCAAGCGCAGCCTTAGCGTGCAGCATGCCAAGACACGCTGGACAAGAACAATGGGTGTCCGTTTCAGACAACGAGAAACCACAAGCGTTTGGACAAGGCTGAGGAACTGCCCTGCTAGCTCTGCTAGACGTAGGGACAGTCTTGCTAGCGTCGCTAGACAATGAAACGTGGGCCCTTCTAGCGTTGCTAGACAGGGAGCCAGCTCTGCTAGCCTTGTTAGACAGAGGCTTCGGTTTCCTCTGGGAAGCCATCTTTTAGGTCCGTTAGCGGTGCTAAACAAACACAAGACAGACTATCCGGTCGTATACAAAAACACTTAAACGCACAACGCCCTGAGAGGGAGCACGCTCACCTACAGTGGGCCGTTAAGTTGTCCGTTAAGGTTTTGTAGCGAGGTGAAGAGCAAATAGATTGAGGAAAATGAGATCGTCCAGCACCTCTTATACTAGGATAAGAGGGCGGGGTGTACCCCGCTGCTGCGATCTCATTGGCCTTTTCAGATGTGATTGAAAGGTTCTTCAGTGGTCTCGCGAGGACGCAATCCCCATACTAATGTGTTGTACCGAGTTTACCGACTGATAGGGAACCAAGGCAAACACTGTTTGACAACAGACAGCGTCCGACTATTTGCCCTATCCAGGTTGAACACTAACACGGTAACTGGGGCAGCGAGGAAGAAATTAGGAAATTGAGATTGGGGAAAGCACAGAAGCTAAGAGAAATAGAGAAATGTGTGGGCTATCACCAGTGGAATTGAACCATACATTTTATTTACCTGTTCAGGGAAAACGTCTAACGTGGACTCAGATGATGGCTGTTTGGACTAGGTCTCCAAGCGCAGAGCGCATGTCCGCGAGTACACGCTAGGAGTGGTGCTAACCTTTGCTGGTGATCAGTTCCTCCTGGAAACCACTGAACAAAAGCAGTCGCTCACGGCAGATTGCTTAAACGACGTAATGGCTTATTCTTATTATTTTGATCACAGCGCCGCGAGGATGCCTTCGTCGTAGCTCTTTGGGCAGAGTGCAGCTTCGTGCCGAACTGGATGTTCATGATATGAGTTATGTATTCCCAAGGAAGCTGTACGCCAGATTACTGAAGATATTAGCCGCTTGCTGGAAGTGTTAGACAACTCACAAAGTTGTCTGGATTCTAACAAAAACAAGGTATTCTGCATAGGTTGAAACCCTGTTAAAAGCCAGCGCAAGCCTCCAAAATCTCTCCCAGGACAAAAATATTATAATGTATATACTTTTACTTGTGTGTTAATTTTCTCTTTGTTTGAACTCAAGAACTAAAGCCTTTGTTGAACCTTGCGTAGGAACACGTGATGAAGTTGCCCTAAGTTTTAAACGCTAGTCATTGCCAAGTCTGGCAATCTCATTATGTTTCTTATTTATGGGGACAGGATGGTCGAGTGCTCTGGGTGTTGGGCTCCCAGGCGGAAGGTTGTGGGTTCAAACCCCGGTGTTGGCCTACCTGTAAGCATCCTTACATGCCTAACCCCCCAAGTGCTCCCAGTGGTTGGTTGCACCTTGCATGGCAGCAATCACCATATGTGTGTGAACGTGAGGCAAAAATACTGTAAAGTGTTATATAAAAGCAGTCCATTTATAAAGTTATTTTAACAGTTTACTTTCTCTAAGGTTTTCAGCGTGTTTTATGTTATTAAGTTATTAAGGCGGGGAGGAGGGACCCTAAATTGTCAAAAAGGTGAGTGTTTAGGGGTGTTCCTTCACTCTAATTTAGAAATATTTGACTTTTATAGTGTTATTTCTAAGTCTGTTGTCAAACGAATAAGTACAGAAAGGAACGAAAACATCATTCCTCAATAATCAACATAGCAGTGAAAGCATAGAAATAAAAGCACAAGTAGTAAACAACAAACCAGAGATATACCATATGTGCATGCATTTGAGATGCAGTATTATCAATATGATTATTAATATAACGTTATAACTAGCGTTTGCATATTCTTTTATTTATTGTGGCATTGAATTATGCCAACTAATTTAGCATGACTGTAGATTTCTATATATATTTGGGCTTAGTTTAACACTAGAACCGCCACGGGGTAAATTTTACCCATGGAGGTTTTTTAATTGTACATAACTGTTTTAATAATATATTGAAGTCCCCCAGTCTTTGACTTTTCCTAAAATGGTGTTGTGTTGACCTCCATATTGTTAAATATAGTCAAGATAAATCAAGATTAAAAACACGGGCATTTATACCTATAACCGCCACACCGGGTCAATTTTACCCATTATCTAAATGCATTTATTTTTGCCAGGTTTCTTATTTTTGCACATCCATATTTACACGTTATATGTTGTTAGGTGATGGTACACACGTGTGTTTGAAATCTACATCATTCATAACAGTAGATTCTCACAGGGTCAGCTGGCCACACGCCACACACAAAATGCGTAAGATTTGAATAGACAGCTTGTATGTCTGTATGATGTTGCAGTCAGCAAGTGTACTGGCTGAAGCGCGCACAGTGTGTAGCGTATGGAGCATCCTCGGATGCATCTAGTATTTTCAATATTTCCTCAGCGTACAGTACTTCTCTTCACCTTTTCTTTGTTGAGATCTCTTTCCCAGTGCATGTGTTCATTGAGCAGTAGATCCACTCAGGTTCTCTCATTTTTTTCAAAAGCGCTGTTGCTTTTATGTACAGCCGTGCTTTGGTGTCTCGCTGTTGCCTTGGTTAGACAACTCAAGTTTGCAAACCTCGTGTGGCTCCAAACACCAAGTCGATCAGTTGCAAATAACAGGCATTCCCTGCAAGACAATTTGCAGTGTTCCTCAGAGACTGTGAGCAAGAGTACCGCTCATAGTTACTGGATTTAAAGTGGCAGACAAACCCTTTCCCCAATGTGGCTAGAGTCAGAGTTAGTAGACCTTTTCTCACGATGTCCAGCTTCTTATAAAATGGCTTTGAAATTATATCTACGACCATATACAGTATGTGTTTGTTGTGATTTGAGCAGTAAGTTAAAAAGTGTTCTCGAGAATGACTAACCCTGCCTTTAAGCAAATCAAATGCACTATCTTTGTACAAAAGTCATGTAAATAACAATTGCCCTCCTTTATTTGTTGTGTGTTGTGGTGTGGATATTTCTTTATTGCACTCAACACTCAAGACTCAAGTTCTCAAACAAAGGGTGTTTCTGGATTTGAATCCCCAGGTGAGTGAGAATGCAAAGCAGGATTTGAAAGATGGCCTGGCCCTGTACAACTCAGACAACAACGTAGGCTTGCGTAATGCCTGGAACATCATACAGGCAGAGGTAGAGTTGCCTGCAAACACACTCACATAACACATCATAGAAGGTCTTGTACATCTACTGTACATTATAGTCTAGAATACATTCATAGCAGATAAATACTTGTGGATTTTAAATTCATAAATCCACGGGACACATTATTTCACTTGAGGAAATCTATTTCTCTGTAATTTTCTGTAAAGTTTTATTCAAATGCATGTTGTATGTAGTTAATTCATCAGACGGTTATGTAGCCTTTTCTGAAATGCAAAAGTATTCTGCAGCTCATACCTTATTAAATCACTTAAAACATAACTCTGTTATGAAGTGTTATCCATAATATTTGTGGTCTGTTCACATTGCATAGACATTTGTATTAATGTACGTGCGTGCTTGTGTTTGTGTGTGTGTGTTACCAACAGTGGAAGTGTTGCGGTGTGACTGCATACACTGACTGGCACGAGGCTCTGAAAGAGAAGATTGTTCCAGATCGCTGCTGTCAGGAACATTACCAGGAATGTGGCCGTAACTCCACCAACATGTTCTGGAACAGGGTGAGATATACTATAATAGAGTGCTTTGTTCACATAACATCCACAATTTGACAGTTGTCTGAAGTTGAATTAGTATGATGACATAACATAACATATTATATAAAACAAGACTGAATGCTTATATGGCATTTTTGTGTAAAATACAAGTTTTTAGCTACAGTATGTCCCAACTTTTTAAAGAGACATTTTTGCTGCTTGAATTGAGTTCAGTTAGTCAATACGTTTTTTTCCTTGTGATTTTATGTACACATACTGTATTTTTTATCAATGATACACAACTAAGAGACCAGTTTTAGCCAGCAGGGGGCCTCCCAAGTCTTGAGGCCCCCTGCCATTAATTTGTGTGTCTGTGTGTATTAAGTGCCCTCTTAGCCCACCCTCCTTAAGACATACAAAAAAAAACACAACATTACAAATATGTGTACAGTAAGATACTATGATTCAATCCAATGAATGGAAATTATTTGATACATTACCCTATTGCTATGAATGAAAATTCCTCTATGTAATTGAATCCACTAGGACTGGCCCCAAATATTTGATTATTCGGGTATTCTTTTGTTGTGTATGTATTTGATTTAAAAACTGGGATTTGAGTATTAATTTTTTTCACATTATTCATGCAGTTTTCCCATTAATCCCTACTGTCTCCATAGAAACCCACATGTTGAAATGTAATTGCCTGCCCTATGCTGTGTCATCAACACAATTGATAGCAATTGGTTCTGTTTATAAGAAGAGAGCCAGGCTATTCATTCAACACACACTCTTATTGGCTAATACAGGAGGTATATGCTATTTGACAGCTCTGACTGGCTCAAT
>JAODUH010004135.1:507-10892 GCA_027564835.1 Typhlichthys subterraneus | reverse complement strand
TGATTGAATCTCCCAGTTTAGTGGTCCTACCACCACTGTGACCACATTGGACTTCACCTTCTGTTCCAGTTGTTCCTTCAGCACCTGTTACTCTGCAATCTTCTTCTGCTCCTTCTTCCTGATGTCGCTGTCAGCGGGGATCTGCCCTCCTCTGCCCCTGCTCAACCACCACTAGCCTGGTTGGTTCGCCAGTAGTCATTCTGGAACTTGAAGTCCCACAGGACCCTGAGCTCTGATGTTGTCCCATCTGGACGCGGGGACTTGAAACCCGTACTTGGCACAGATGTTTAAACACTATCTCAGCATCTGGGTTATGCCTCAAAGTGTATGCCACTCCAGCTTACATCTTAAACCCTGATACTATGTGCTAGACTGTCTCAGGGGCATCTTGGCACAGAAGTGTATACACATATAATGCTAGGAAGAAATCTCTTAAAGTACATTTTCTTTCAAATATACATTTGGCAATAGTCTCTCTGCGTAGTCTTCCAATATCCGAGATCCTAAGTGTCATTGACACTGTATCCTACACTGCAAAGTGCACACTGTACTGTTTCAATTAGCTAAAGTGTCAGCCCTAGCATGCCTTGGGGAGGATGTAGCATAGTACAACACAGCATCAAAGCCTTTGTGCCGGACAAATGTTTTTTTGTTAATTAATTTCATTAATCAAAATGTATGTGGCCTACAGTAGTACTGTATGTCTGTCAAGAAACCAGTTCAGAGGTCAAGACCAACTATGAAATGATGACTGTGTTGAACTGTAAAGAATAATTTGTGTTTCAAACATATTACATATATTAAAATGTTTCTCACTGTTAACATAATGTAACTCTACATAATATAATTCTAATCCTCCTGTTCACACAGCCTGGTGTACTGTAACTAGACCAAAACTTTACTTCATGAATTAGGGTCTAGACACGTTCCATTGCAAGTGTTCGCAGCCGTTGGCTACTGGGGGGCAGATCGCTGGTAGATTTGGAAACAATTGAACAGCCTTTAACCTACGGGCGTTGCATTTGTATTGCTTCATAGGCCTGTCTCCATAACTATTTTTGTTGGGCGACATATTGTCCCAGAAATAATTGCGATAAATTATATTATTGTCAGAATATTGTTGTTCCGCTGTTGTCATGTGACATCAATTGTTCGTTATGATTGGTTAAACCAATTTCATTGCTTGGCTACGTATTAAAAACAAACCTTGAAACGAAAAAAAAACAAAAAACAAAATGGGCACATTTTTGCATTTATACTCCCAAACATAGCTGTCTGAAATTATGCAGTAATCATAAAAAACACCTATTAAAACCTTGAGGAACATTTCTTTCACCTGTGTGTGCGTGTGTGTGCGCGCGCGTGTGTGTGTGTGTGTGTGAGTGCGTGTGTGTGTGTCCGCTGCCTGATGAGAGCACGACATGACTAACTTTCTTATGTCAGCAACATGCATGTAAATACAACAGGAAATATTTTTGAAGTCTGAAAAATGTAAGTTATATATTGCACGATAAGTCAATATAGTAATTATATTATAATTAATAATATCTTATTGTGACAGGCCTAACTAGCTCCAGCATTATCTATTAACAAACAGCTGACTCCAACGTCATCACACTTAGCCACCCCCACTGGTCCCTTATTGGTCCACCATCCAGGTGGACCAATAAGGTAGTTTACAGACTATGATCTCAGAGCTGAAAGACCAAAAGTCAGGCGGAGCCAGAATACTATATGATTAGTCATATTAATATATAATGCTTCCTTCATCCTATGGCATGAGCTGCATATGGGAATAAAACATTCTCCGCAATATCGCATGAAAAATGCAACATTCTGAATAAAGTTGCCTTCCAGGATTTCACATCATTTAAATTACCTGTATCAATTTCAGAATATTGTCTTTTTCAAATGAATAGCATACTTTGAAATTCACAGTGAATAGATGATCTTTTGAACAGTCACATTGAAAACAGCAGCGAGGCATTCCGTCTGAAACCATATGTACCGCTCATGTAGACCCTCACACAATGGCCATTTCCTCTGAGATATTCAGGTCAGAGGCTCGAGATGCTGGCATGAGAGACCCTGCTTTGCTGGCTCCCAAAGAGCTTTCACATCAAAGGAAAAGTCCTGCAGTGCTGAAAGCAGTGCCTGTCATCTCAGTGCAGAGGAGACTCCATCCGTCACTTAGGACTGACATAAATTCCCATATCACCAGAACTAACAATTCCACTTTTTCCACTCAAGGGTCACCTTGTTTGATGTGGGAAGTACTTGAAAAAGTCCAGAAAGAGAGAATGAACGACAGACAGACAGACAGACAGAAGGATGGAGAAAAAGACACTCGAATACCTTCTGGTTTCGAAGTCCTGTCCTACCAGTGAGTTTTCATTCTGATAATGTCACAAACACGGAAATCAAATGGATGTTGCACCATTTGCTGAAAATAATGATCGGACAAAAAATGTTTTAGAGTATTGTTATATCTAGTGTTTTTTTTTTAGCTATAATCTAAATAGTTATAAAGATCTGTGATGATCCATGTTAATATTGTCAAAGCTCTTCAAAAAAGTATGCAGTATTAAACGAGTTGAAATTGCTATTAATACAGCATCCTGTAGGGTAAATGGGAACTAGGCATGTCCAAATGTATTATGTTAGCCAGATGTCCATATCTGAGTAGGTTTATCTGATGATCTGATCTATTGTGACTGCGTCTATATGGAATGTATTAGTTTGTGTATTCAATTTTAGGAACAAATTAGCAAAATCTCCACTTCCGCAATCTCTAACTGTTGTGTCTAACTGTATCTGGCTTGTAGAACCAAAAACTAATTTCCTCAAGAGGTCAATAAAGTATCTATCTATCTATCTATCTATCTATCTATCTATCTATCTATCTATCTAAAACATTTAGTTTGACCTGGACAGTTTATAAAGGCAGTATCCCCAGATTACATGCAGCTCCAGTCACAGTTTCTTATTCAATAGTTGTTCAAATTAGTATTTGGCAGCTGTTGCTGGTAAACAATATTTAAGACTTTACAGTAGACATTGTTCATATGTCCTGTAGCTCTGATGTCTGAACAAGCCTCTCTGTTCTGATTTGGTTCACGATAAACAATACATTGTTTGTGTGCACAGGTCTAAAGCTGAGCGTAATTAAGTGATTGAGAGCCCATTATTTATTTTGACATATTTGAGGTTAAATGTCCTGTTTATGGTCAATAGTCATTAGGCAGTAATAACAGGAGAAATACTACTTGTTCATTACATTAAATCTGATCCCTCACTGGAGATGTTTTGAAGAATGTCTATCACTTACAAATACATTATAGACAGTAAATACTGTTTGCTGTCAACAGCAAGTGGATTGAATCTTGTGTCTTTATGTCTGAGTCACATCATGTGGTTGTTGTACCATAAGAAATCAACATGTAGCAAGAAGAAACCAGCATGACAACAAGTCAAGTCAATTTTATTTTTATAGCCCTTAATCACATTGCAGTCCCAAAGGGCTTTACAGCCTACATTCACATGGAAACAAACAACACCCCCTTAACCTGCTCCTCCCCCCAACAATAAACCTGCAAATGTCATTCTGCTTTCCTGTAATCAAAGAACAGACATGACAATTTCTACAATACGTTTTGGCAGATACTTTCCTGTACCTATTTTGCACTCCTAACAAATCATTTTTCACAGACTAAATTAAGTTACAGTGATCAGATGTTATATGATAGATTGGCTGGATTAAATGTATTTATTAATCCAGTAATTCAATTTCTGGACACCAGAAACCGCGGCAATCTTAAAACGATGTTGCTTTCTTTAAAACATTGCCATAAACACAATTTAACCTATTCAGAAAATGTAAAAACTGAAAAAAAAACAAACAAAAAACAAAGATGTCTTTGAGTCCATATATACTATTATTTTTTATCTTCCCTATTAATAATTTCCAAGTATACATCAAGCGCATTGTTATAATGCATTCCGTTTGAACTGGGAGGTGGAATACCCGAGTTCCCTGTCGCAAATACATCCTCATCCCAAGTTAAATATTCAGGTTGGCTGCCCCACATCAGCAGTAAGCACACTGTAGTAATCTTTGTGTCTTGTTAGACACTCAGCCGTGCACAGAGAATGCTACAGTCCAACATCTATGTATCAGTGAATGTTGGTGCAGTATTTCTATGCACATAAAATTGCGTACAACTGGCAAAAATTTGTATTGCTAAAAATAATCTTTCCTGGAGGTGTCCATCTTGGTTTTTCCAATTTGTTAACATGAAAGCGGTAAACTTAATGTCATTTCCAGCTTCAACTTTCAAGGTAAATTGAACTCGAAGGGGGCAGGATAGTCTAGTGGTCTGGGTGTTGGGCTCCCATCCAAAAGGTTGTCGTTTCAAACCGTGAAGTTGATCTACCAGTAAGCATCCTTGAGCAAGATACCTAACCCCTACCTGCTCCATGTAATAACTGTACTCAATGTAAGTCGCTTGATCAAAATGTATTTAAAAACTCTACTACAGGGATTCCACTACCACAGAATCAGCATTCAAACCATCCCTAAAGACAGCATTCACTAGCATGAACAACTGGAACGAGACTCTGTCGCTTTGGCCGCTGTCCATGGATTCATATCTGTGAATGTTGGTACGTATTTGTACGCACATAATTTTACGTTATATGGCTAACCTGGCTAGAGTTTGTATTGCTGAACCAAATCTTTCCTAGAGGTGTCCATCTTGGTTTTCTGCAACAGGAACACGGTCAACTCAGGCGACAGATTCCCAGTGGCCATCCAGGGATTCCCAGTAGCATCCTACGACCATCTTCTCAGGCATCAGCAGGATTCTTCGGTAACTCCAGCCTCCAAAAACCTCTTGTCGCAGCGGCCTTACCTGCCCAGGACAACACTTACCACAGATACGGTACTGGCATGTCCTCCAGTTGCCATGAAAATAACAGAGTTACACCAATGGAAGTTCGAAATTGTCAATGGTCACATGGTTCATGGAGAGGCTAAAATAGTCCACAGAACTGCCTAGTGGGCAGATAGAATATACTGTGTGTGTATATATATATATATATATATATTTATTTATATTAATTAGTATTTAGGATAACTTGCTGTGAAAAAACGGTCCATTGGAGTTAACGGAGATGGCGTAATTGGTTATTTCCATGGCTCTGGTTCTGGCAGGCGATGGCATGAATTTAGATAAGATTCTGATGAGTTATAAAAGCAGGTTTAACTCTTTTCCCAAACATGTTTGCCCTATCTTCAGTCGGAAGAACAAAATATGGTGTATACATGCTTGGCTAATTAATGAAGGAAGTAGAAATATGCTACATTATTGGTCCTTTCACTTAATAACCTTCCAATGTGTTTCACGTCAATCCTAGCATAGATATGAGGAAATATTTTGGCAAGAAACATCTCGTCTGCTCCTCATTCAATTGATGGTGTTCAGAGTATTAATATCATCATTCCTTTAGAGCCTCTCTCACTTCAAGTATAGAAAGCATTGTGCCATTCCGTTTATTTAAGCAGCAGGAAGGGGTGCTCAGTTATGGAAGTCTGACATCACAGACACTTTACACCATCCCTCTTCATACATCTCAGTGGCCTTTATTTGGAGTCAGTTAGCATGATAAATTGTATTTCACACTTTTTTTTTCTCCACAATCCAGGCAGCACATATTCCTGGACTGGATAATACAACTGCTGACTGTTTGTCCTGATTTAAATATCAGGATTTCATATTTCTATGCTCAGATGCTTCCCCAAAAAAGTATATCCTGCCCCCCTTCAGAAGATTAGATGATAATCTGCATCGACTACTTCAATATAGCATCTAACTACACAAGGGTAGGTTTGGCAAACTCTGCTTGGTCTTATATGTCCTGTTTCTGCCAAGCTTTTTCATTACTTATTTACCCAGTCAACATCAGTGTGTGCATCCATTAAATCATGTTGGTCTCAGGAATTCAGTTTCATATGAGATGCCCTAGACCCCACAGTACGGTCTACTCAAGGATCCATAAATCAATCTTCTTCTCAGAGGCATCAAAAAGGAAAGTCCATCTGTTAATGACGAACGGTTACCCTTTATATTCTCTATTATTCACAAAATGGTGTCTGAGTTAAGAATGGGTCTCTTTAGCCCATACATACATTCCCTCCTGGAAGAAGCCTTTGTCACAGCATTCTATGGGCTTTTGAGGTGTGGGGAATTCACAACTCGCGCTAAGAAATGTAACTCTACCTTGAAACTCACTATAGCAGTTTTAATATGCATTCAATTACTGTATTCTCTCTATATACACTCTCTCTCTCTACATTAAACACTCCCTCTATACGCTATACAGTACACTCTAACACAGACAAGGTGGTAGAGTGTTTTTATATCCAAAACTAACATAATTTACTCCTCTATGGTCTGCTAATGTACCTGTGCCGGTGGCCAAATGCAAACCCAAACCCAAGTGAGCCTTTATTCTCTACCAGGGATGAAAGTGTACGTGTTATGACCAGATGCTTGTGTTTTACTGTACTAACCTGTGTCTCATCTGCCAGCAGGCTAGTCTCACAGAGCCAACCTTTACCTGTTGACAGAAGAGGTACTTGGACTGACATGGACGTCGACCAACTTCGTAACTCAATGAACAAGACCGGACGTTAAACTTACAGTGAAGGATTTGTTGGACCACAACGCGACTGGCTGTTTTCAGGTTGTTTAAATATGTTAAATAAATCTGTGATTACTGCTTAAATTAATGGAAACTTTAATATTAGGTAGCGAAATACATGTAAAGCACTGCACTAGCGTTGCGCCAGAATTCAGGATATTAACTTGTGAATGACAGTGCCAACAGCCAATGAAAATCGACAGTACCACTTCTGAGAAAGTGTTTTCGAGCTTACATGTCTATTGCTATAGAGACAGCGCAACTACACATAACCTGTTCAAATTACGTGATGAAACAATAATCAAACAAGCACAAATGCAAGTCCTTGCTTATATTACGTGTTGCCTAGACACCATAAAAGAAATAGTTGCAGTTTATTGCTCTTTGGAGTTCTGGACAAATGCATCACTGTATGTATGCATGCAATGTTAGTCATGTATGTGCCACTTCCAGGTAGACCTGGCCTTATTATAAGTGGGCTGTAATGGCCAGCATTGCCTCTGTCTGTTTAACCCCGCGGTGAGATTTTTCAGCCAGAGGCTCTTTCGCTATTCACCTGCTGCCTTGCTTCACGCTCAAGCAACTGGCAGCCATTGCTCAGTCGACCAGCTTCCGTTCTTGACAGATTTGATAAGAGATGTTACGTTTATTGTCCTTCTAATATATGGCATTTCATTTCCTGAGAAAATTATAAGATTAATGGATAGCGTGTAATTCATTATATACTGTACATACATGTAGTGAAACGTGCGACATGCTTTGCTGACATGTGGGCCAGCCTTAATGAATATAGGACCTGTTTTGATAAAAAAAAAACAATCATTTTATAATGTCAACAAAATATAAACGCAGTAGGCTACATAAACTAAAGAAGAATAGTCCTTTAATACAATCAGCATCCAGTTTCCCAATGTTTCCAGTGTTCAATATACAGGCATGCCTTTCTGTTCAAATAGGCCTACCCAATAGGTCTACCCATTCTACTGCTACGGTGTACATTTTAGGACATCCTCAGATCTAAAATGTCCACAGTAGTCGCCCACGTGAACATAATCTACTGTATATAATATAATGGCTCTAAAACCATTATAATATACAATATACTACATGCACAGGGTTGGGTAGGTTACTTTTTAAACGTAATCCCTTACAGTTAGTAGTTACCAGACTAAAATTATATCCAGCAATGTAATTTCTGGATTACCTAAATGTAGCAACATAATCTTATTACTTTCCATTGCTTTTAGATTACCTAATGCCTAAACACTGTTCTTTTAAATGCCATCCAAAGCAATATACAACTAGTTGGTGGCGCCAAATCTTTCTGTTGTTGTGACCATGGATGTTGTTCATGGGATAAGATTAAAGTAAGACCTCATTTAATGTATTGGTTGACAAAAACGAAAGGTTAACAAGAGAACAGCCAACTGTTTTATGCATTTTTCTTCTGCAAACTTCCCTTCAACATTTTGAAAGTAGTCCTAGAAGTAATCATCTACATTCTATAAAATACCTGTAATCTGATTCCACTATTTTATCTAGTAACTCTAATGGATTACAGTTGTTTTTTTGTACCTACAAGTAACTGATTACATGTAACCAGTTACTTCCCAACCCTGTCATGCATAATAACAATGTAATATATTGTAATTATTATTAGCCATAAAATGTACTTTTATTAAAGGAACTATAAACGCTAAACGCCATAAAGTGTGTAGACTATACGTCATGTTCGATGTCCAGTCACACAAAACACACCAGCACTGATTTAATTTGTTGGAGCCTCGACTCCAGTAGGCTGCGCTGTGCCCGCGCACTATTGCGCGCCCCCCGGGCCCCCCCCCCCCCCCTCCCCTCCCACACGCACACACACCCACACACCCACACACGCTCACACACACCACGAGTGTGCTTCTATGGTAGCAGAGGCGCAGGCACACACTCTGCAAAGCAGGCACGCTGCTGAAGACAGACTCACCAACGGTCTCTACCGCCGCTGGACAACGGAACCGGGCCCCTTTTCTATTTAAACTTTTATGGATAACTCCAAGTAGAACAGAAGCGGGAATACAGCGGATATTTATCGGACCATGGAAGGGTGAGTTTTCACGCCCGGCCACGGCACATCACCGGAAGGTTGTAGCTGCAGAAATTGACAGTGAAAGTTGGTTGCAGTCAGTCAATGTATAGCTCGATCTGGCGAGGTAGCTACATTCGTTCTCGATTCTGAGAGCGGTGCGCCAGTGAGGGTCGAGAATGCAGTGAAAATGAATGTTCCGAGATGCACGGGTCCTGGGATGAGAGCGTTGATCAGTGCATATGAGAGACGGTCTCAGGAAATGTAATGTGGGATATGCTTCTACAGTATGCAGCTACATCAACTGTTCCCCCTAAACCTATTGGATCTGTCTCAAAGCAGCCGCCGCAGAAAGTGACTATATTATTATCTACTGCGGTGTAAAAGGTGAAAGTTATTTGCTTTGTAATTATTGGGAGTTCATCAACGGGTAGCTGCAGGTTTAATTCGGTCTCCACTGCACTGGAACGTGTATGTGTGCGGCGGTGTAAAGAAGGTGGGGGGGCTGCCGCGTTGAGATGCGATCGAGAGAGACCCCGGGTTTGTTGTCTGCAGTATGGTTGTTAGCGGCGCATGCCGCGCATCCCAAAATAAGCACCTTAAAATAAAATGAATTATGTTCCCTGAAGCCCTGCGTGTTTTAGGCTACTCGTGCGTCGGTGTAAACGTTCAGATTGTATTCTGAAATCCGGGAAAAGGAGCAGGTGCATTTATCGACGACCCCCTCTCCCGTGGATCCATTCTTCTATGAATAACAACTTCTCTGTTAGCATTAGAGCAACAAAAAAAAAAAAGCTTTCACTTTTTCACGCTGAAGCATACCCGTGGGTCCCGAAATTAACGCACTGCTGCCCAAGTCTGGCCCACTATTATCTACCCAAAGCTTTAAAATAAGAATGCTGGTGTGTGGTGGAACCGAGAACGTGTATTTATAGACTAGGCTTTGTATATCATGTGTTTATGTAAACGCAGTCATCCATGGGCTTAACGAAACCTGCGTTTGTGTCACAGCGTGAAGGCCAGCACCTCCTTATCGTGGGTTTGCCAGAGCGGAGAGACAATTATCCATTAATTCCGACTATTTCTGAACACGGTAGAACGAGGAACGGAACGTATATTTTCTTTCTGTAAAAGAAACAATTTAGGCTACCCAGAGCCAGTTGCACATGAAGCTGTTGTAGTTGTGTGTAGTCTCTGAAACGTTAACACAACCATACACACGTACATGCACACACACACACGCACACAGGTAGTAAAAAGTGTGCCTGTATGTGTGTGTTGTCAGTCCATTGCGCCTGTTAACCAGCAGTCTAACCTTTCGTTGGCCAGGCAGACAGACAGGCAAATAGGCAGGCAGGCAGACAGACAGGCAGGCAGGCAGGCAGACAGACAGGCAGACAGGGAGGCAGGCAGGCAGGCAGGCAGGCAGAGAGACAGACAGACATGCAGGCAGACATATACAGTAGAAGCAGACAGACAGGCAGGCAGGCAGGCAGCCAAACAGCTGTCCGTTGAGTTGCCCCAGACAGTCATGAGAGTTACACACTGACTGTTGTGCCTCCGGATGCCCCCCCCCCCCCCCACACCCCCCCCCAAACCCACCACC
>JAODUH010004133.1:0-10892 GCA_027564835.1 Typhlichthys subterraneus | reverse complement strand
TATTTTTTTTTCCATTATTACGCACACCATTTATGTATGTCAAATTCAGTTGCTTATAGGCTATTGTTTGCATTATTTCTGCACAAAATAATATATTTATATGGCCTCCTAGACCGTTTGTAATAATATGGATAATGTCTAATGTGTACAAATGTTCACCATGTGCACCAATGTTCACAATGAGTATGGCTCACTTGTGTTATACGGTAAATGCGAAAGCATAGGCCTATGCAATAAGAATTACTGTAAGAATTACATTAAATAAATGTATAGGCTTACATAGGCTAGCTGGCTTATATTGTTAGTTTACAAATACATGTAGTATCATATTACTTCTATGACTATACATGAATAACATAAATATATACAAACAAACATTTGACCAAGATCAATGGTCTATAGCATGAAACCTAAAGACTATAAAGCATATATCAATACAAAAGCTATTAGAAAATGTTATGCGTTATAGCCAGTTGAATACTTATTAGGACTACTAGTAGTCTAGCCTATGCTATTTATTTTATATTTTAATCAGGCTAATATATGAACATTTCGATCATTTAATAAAGACTATTAATTTACTCATTTTTTCGCCGCGCGCGCACTCTTTCTCTATCTCACACACACACACACACGCACACGCACACACACACACTCACACACACACACACACCTACACACACAGTACAAACAAACTATTTTAAATAGCAAGTGCGGTTTCCCAAGTGCATAATTGTGGTGTCAGAATACTCGACGCGCTAAATCGGAAGGAAGCTTTGCATCTGCAGAGATAGACGCCAGGGGCGTGTTATGTTTCCATAAGCAGGTGCTTTTATCAGATTGGAAGGGCGATTAGGGCGGTTTTTATTGACATGTTTGGCACGTAGAGTATAAACTCATGCTGGAGCAAGTAGGCTTTTCAAAGGGGAGGACAAAACACAACAGCCTAATTCGAATCCACGTCGAACTTTTTGTTCTCTCAGCAGAGTTTATTTGCTGTGGTGGTTATTTTGAACGGAGCTGCCTGGCTCAGAAAGTTCAGTCACATTTGCTCAATGACACGGAACAAGTTGAACACGTTGTCCTCTTACGCATCAGACAAGGCCGCAGCGCCTGTGTTTTATTGAAAAAACAGGGCTGAGATTTATAGAAAGTTAACAACCATGGCATCATGCTGTCAAGGTGGGAGAGGGGATGGTCCCATTTTCACCATATTCCTTTTCATGTGAGCAATGTCATCTGATAAAAATAATAAAAAAGGTACTGTGCATCTGCACTGAAGAATACGGATGCCTGAGTGACACTTCTCAGAGACAAAGGCCTCAGAGGCCCAGAGCATCAAGCCAATCTGGATGTTAAATAGCACTTAATGTACAGTACAGTATGTTTTGTTGAGAGACTAACTGAGAAAGGAAGACAGGTTTACATAGCTACACTGTCTGGTGACTTGAGAACGAAAGACAAAGTTAATTTCCCATGACACTGCATGCAGAGCAGCCATCTTTTTCTTCTTTATTTATTTCTTCCAAGAAAAAGCATTTATATTGGCAGCAGAACCCTGTACATTCCCAACCAGTGTTGCATAAAATGCAAATGTCTCCATTTGCAAGTGATATTTATTCATGACCATATACTCTGAATTATCGTATTGTCACCACAACAAGGATTAGATTAAGAAAGCGCAGATACATACTTTCCTATATGCATGCACACACACCCCACACACACCTGATGCTACATCAGGTTTTTCCTGCTTCACGTTTGAGGCAGCTGCTTCATATTCCCAGCATGCACAGCGCGGTGCTGACCCCTGACAGCCCCTCTTCTCATCTCTGGCCTGACCGATGGGCTGTGAAGGGAACTGTGAGAAGCTCTGTTTTGCCAAGTGAGTCTTGAGGACGGCTGAATATGGTGGCCCAGGTCACTCATACGTGTCATTTTGTACTGTTGTTCAATCTAAACACTGTTTTTCCTGTCCCCTTGCCATGAAATGTTCAGTTTTATAAAGGCCCGGAGAGGCATGGAGCCCAAATCAGTCTTCCTCTACAGTCTACACATACAGTACGTGTCTCTGTAGAATACAAGTTCATGCCTAGCATATTCAGGTGTGTTTGATATTACAAGAATGATGACCCACCCTGTTGGTTTAGAAGTTCAGCACAATTCACTGTGGCTTTCACAAAGTCACAGGGTGTAACATACACCCTATTTTTACCTGTGATGCTTATCTCCGTGCTTTGTGCTCTGCTGAAAGAATCTGGCAGCCACTGGACCGAAACAGAAGTCAGTCTTATACTTAGGGCCAACACGTCTGCCACCCACAGGCTAGCAAATTGGGATATGATTGTATCAATTGCCTGCTGGCTTTGGTCCCAGTCTGTCCAGCATATATTGGCACTCCCGCTATTATCTCTAAAAATAGAGTCCTCTGCACAATCTAAATGCATTTTCACAAATCTCTGGCCAATATGGGATAGTTTGATAATTTATATTGGTGGTGAATGCACAAGTTACAAACCCACTTTACATTACAATATCCCTTTTATCATTATCAATTTAACCTGCTTCGTATGTTTGCTATAAACTGCACTGTTTTTGAAAGCTGCAATCACTCTTCTTTGACTTTCAGCAGACCTTATCATTATACTTATTTTTAATTAATTAAATGAATAAATAAATAAATGAATGAATTCATTAATTATCTGTAGTAGTAAGAAACAAGTCTTATCTTTGTAAATGGTGGTGAGACAGAAAGCATTGCTATTACCTCTCTCCTATTTTAAATTGCTGATATAAATCATTCCAGTACACATATATATTTTTAAATCTGCATGTTATGCTGTTGGTACCAACAACATATAATTGGTTGTTGGGAAAACGAAATCAAGTGCTAATACCAGTTAAACCATAAAAAAGGTTTTGGTAGTAAAGGCAAAGAGGAAAATAGATTTTCCCTCAACCATCTGGGAACATCTCAGCCCTGGTTTGGAATGGATGCGTCCGGGCCTGGAGATGCTTCCAGTGAACCCGTCTGGAAGGGTCTTTGTCCACATGAGGGGACTGAGACCACTGCCTGGGCTTGTGCTGCCTGCCTCCCCTGGGCTGCCAGGCTCAGTCGGGCCAGGCCAGCTCACCATCTGGGTCTCATTTCAGCTCCGCTGTAGCTGCCCATGTGACACGGGAGAAGAATTTCTCAAAAGTATGATGTCATTCATATTCTTGTAATGGAACCTGCCGCCTAACCAAACCCCACCTTCCTGAATCCCCCTTTCCTCTCCATTTATTTTTCTCCCTGTGCTGTCTTGCTATCTTTCAGATTCAGATTCAGATTCAGACATATGCATGTTATAGCTCTACACAATCACAGCTTGTTAATAATATTGCGGAATTGCATTTGTGAAGAAAATAACACATATGCTGATAATGTTTATGCAGAAAGGTTGATTTTATAGACTAGAACACTGGCAGCACACAGGTTCAATGTTTCATGCTTAAGTGTCTATCCTATTGAAGTTTCTGTAAGATAGCCATTAAAAATATATACTGTACAAGTGCTTCAGGTTAGGGTTTAGAGACATTGAGGTCAAGGTCCAGAGTGCAAATCAACTGAAATTACTGGTCTCAGAGAATATTATCTACAACTACGACATTTAGTTGTACTGTAGATAATATTCTCTGAGACCAGTACAGCTCTGCAGCTCTAGAGTGGAAAATGCATGTTTTTTTCGACCAAAGGGAGTTCCAAGAAGCAAAAGATCCAATCTAAAACAGATTCACATATGCTATACATATGAAGAATATCAATCCAGATTTTTTAAACTGACAAAATCTGTCTCACTGTTAAACATTAAACTTAATACGTTCTTGCCATATCAATAAGTTATTATTTTTTCGCCAGTTACTGCTTTGAGCAAAACAACTCAACGTTACAATGGAATAAATGGAATGGAATTAAGGGTTACAGTGCAAAAGTAGGCTAATTCTATATATTTATATTTTCTGGTTGTTGGTTAGCTTGGCACATTTAATAGGGGTTACGCTGTTTACTGACAGTTTAATATTGGTACCATTGCATCTAGGCCGTATGTGTAAACGTAGTTGTTGCAAATATACTTGTTCCAGTTTGACTCAGTATGAACTCTCTTCTGTTTATCATTCAATTTATGTGACCATTTAATTCAGGCAAATATATACTACAAGTTAGCTGTCCCTGTCAGTATTGCAGTCCAGTTTGAAAACCATTATATATGATTTTATATATGAACATATTGTCCATTGTTTGATCCTGTATACTGTACAAATATTGAACAAAAAGAATTCAAGATCATGAATTACACACATTCACGTTAAGGGTTGATTTTGTATTCGATATGTAAAAGATTGCCATTTAGGTTTTGATTCAGTCCACACAATGATTTTACGCTAACAAGCACATAAATAGCAGCATGCTTCCAGCGATGACTTACCCTAAAACATTCTTTTATTAACTTGTTTGTTTCTGGCATCAATTGAATGCATAACGCTACAACCATATGGGCTCATTCTCCATCCAGTCTTTCTTGCTACATAAGTCTATGTGCCTTAATTAAGAGGTTCTCTGAATACAAGGAGATCATAAAACAAAGAGATGTATTTTGGGGATCTGAAAAATCCATGCTCTGGTAGAATTCGGTATCCTCTGGGTAAGGCTGCATGTTTAGAGGATTTTGTTTTGTTGAGCTCATAATTCAAGACAGATATGATGGACGAGCCAAAAAGGTTTCACTGGAGCTTTTAAAAAGCACACTGAAATAACTTGCTATGTTGTGGATAGCAGGTTGGAGAGGTGACTCCCTGTGCTAGAGTAGGGTATGTTAGCGTTGACTTAACGGTGATATCCTCCATATTCTACATGTACATGAACATTACGGCATCATTTTGGACTATTATGAATTGTATGTAAAACATACATTTAATTGCAAACATTCTGAGTTTATTTAGTTATAGGTGATAATAACACATACTTTTTTACAGCAGGCATTGTGATGTATGTCAGTGATTCAGTGCTGAAACCTCATCTTGTCGTGCCAGTGTCGAAGCTGGCTAAATTGGCTATACACTGGTGGTTCTCATCCGGGGATTGTCAACGGATGGTGTGGGAAAAAATCCTGTAGGTCTAAGGATAGACATAACCCTGCTATAGACTTATGACTGCTCCATTGCAGGCATAATCTTGGTCTAGTCTTATGACCGGTCTATTGCAGGCATAACCCTGGTCTAGTTTTTTGACTGGTCAGTTGTATGGGCATAACCCTGGTCTAGTCTTATGACCGGTCCATTGTATGGGCATAACCCTGGTCTAGTCTTATGACCGGTCTATTGCATAACACAGGCCTATGGGCCGACCGTGATTCACGACATGACTTTATGTTGTCTGCGAGATCACTAAAAAAACAACCATTTATTTACTATGCAACTAGAACTATTTGCTCTAAGTTATGGTAGTCAGTTGCCAGCATTCACTCAGGTCTACTATACACAATATACACTTCTCCACCAGGGTGACAACACATGAAATTGCGTATTATACAAAAAATGTCAAAAATATTGTTGAAAATAATGTCTATAATGCATACAATCTTGTGGTATGCAAAACGTACCTATCACAACAGCCTAGCACAGGTTTTATGGAGTTAAATATTGACCGTACTAACTTTTATCAATGTGGTTGGCCTTGATTAAGAGGGGGAGGGAGGGGGGGTAGACAAAGAGCCAATTATGACATTAGTTAGTAAGTGCAGTGGATAAACAGTGTTACATTATAGCGTAATTATCTCAGCCCTCCAAAATGTCAGTGTTTACTTAATTTTTCCCAGTGTTCTGTTTCACCATGGCATGCAAGTGATTATTCTATTACGAATATGAGATAGAATACAAGTTGTTTTTTATCAAACAATTCACCTTGACATCTGCATGCACATTATAAGCTGTGTAAGATATGCCGTAACTGCAGGCTATCATAATAATGGAACAATCTTTATTATTAACATATTCTAATGTGTGTTTTGTTAGTTCCTACATTTTAAGTCAAGCGTTGACTGCAGGCAACACTTGAAAACAATAAGTGCAAAACAATAAGTGCGTTAACAATTAAGTTCAATTCTGTTAAGCGTCAGTGAGAAAAAGAAAAAGAAAATGGCAGAAGCCAAAAGATCAAAAACATATGCTATTACAGTTGCACACATGGGGCAGTTTTTAATGTTTTAAAGTTTTTTCTCACGTTTTCTCCACTTTTACATCAACTGCATGTGGACTGGCTTTATGCCGTTTTCCCACCCCCGACAGATACTCATACTTCCCTTTGCCCCGAACGTGCATCACATTGCCAGAGACGCATTCATTTGATTCTGCTGACATCTTTTGGTCACTGGATGGGGTACCCTAGAGCAGTGTTTCCCAACCCTGGTCCTCGGGGAACACTGCCCTGCATGTTTTAGATGTCTCCCTGCTCCAACACAGCTTCAAATGAATGGCTCATTAGAATCCTGATAGAATCCTGATAACGAGCCCTAGAGAGCATGATTGTAGTCACAACAGGTAAGGGAGGATTCTGTAACAAGAGATGCGGATGGGAGGGTGGGGCTGTCATTTTGGCATCGTACAACCGCCTGCCAAAATCCTCCCTGTGTTAACTACAATCATCTAGGTATCACCCAGTGACCAAAAGAAGTGAGAAATGAAATGTGAAAAAAACTAAATAATTATACATTTAAACTGAAGTTGGAATATAATTTCCAATGAATATTTTTAAAACAATTTGGAAAATAAAAAGGTTTACCTTTATTCCAAGGGAGTTTTGTGTGTTGGGAGTGCACATTGATACTTTATATGTTTTAGGGGGACTTTTAACTGGTTGATAAACCTGTGCTATAGGCAGCAAGTGGTGTGTGTTGTCCTTGTGGATCCATCCATTAAGCATCCAACATGTGTGTTGTCATACAGCATGTCGATGGGTGATCAACATGTGGGTGAATGCACCCACATGTTGATCCACAACCGCCTTTCTGCCTGGGTTTACCCTCTGCCAGCCTGGGGCTTCCAGGATGGCAGGAGAGACCACCTAGGATGAGAGTGTGTGTGTGTTCGTGAGCAAAGAGGCCCTTTGCTCCAGTCTGGGAATGATTAATGGGCCATGGGGGGAATAACACGCTCCACGGCTCAGCTACAACCCCCCTGCTTTGCTGCCACCCAACACAGCCAGCTAAGTGACATCAGTTTGTGTGCCCCTCACCCCCCTCACCACGACCATTACCCATCACAGACATACACACCATGTGTCACTTGTTGCTTATCTCCGTGCCACTTGTCCTTGTCTTGTCAGCGTTAAGGAACTCTGTAGTGCTAAGACGCTTTGGTTGCTGCCATCTTCCCCGCTGTGCTATCGACACAGGGCTCCTTGCTGAGAGACAACATATGACAACAGGCTCACCAACAGTTGAGTAGGCTTGATCCTCGTTAGAATTAGACGCATCTGCAGGGAGCTTTTGCCGGTTTCTCTCCCAGATGCTTATAAATACTTTTCCAGTAACAAATGTTTGAACCGCCAATGTTGGGCACAGTTAAAGTGATATTGAATTGACTGTAACTCATGACTTTATATTGTGCTTACGGTAAAGCCCAATATACTAAGCACTAAGGTCCTTAGTATACTGGACCTCCACTGCATTGTACTTTATCTTGGCTCACGTCTCTCATGCTGGAAGAAGCACTGCGGACAGGTGAGAGCTAGATCATACTTTTAAACATCTTGTGAAATCAAATGAACACTTCAACCGGCGTCCTAGACACATTAGAAGTATGTTATTGACCTAGACACATTAATATTATGTTATTGACCTAGACACATTAGAATAATGTTATTGACAGAATCCAGTGCAGGATGGAATTTTCTTAAAGGTGCTCTATGCTAATATTTTAACAACAATCTTCTGTGTAAATATATAGTTGAGTAATTGCGTCTTGAGCAGAGAATCACACTCCCTTTGTGTGTTGTAATCCGAGCTCCTATATTCTTTGTTTTGAAGTGTGTGTGTGTGTGTGTGTGTGTGTGTGTGCGTGTGTGTGCGTGTGTGTGCGTGTGTGTGCGTGTGTGTGTGTGGTTCATGGAGCAATTGTTTTAGTCTGAGATTCTGCTGCACATCTAGTGTCAGGAAGTAATAGACCCACTTTAAAAATTTATAAATGCAAAATATTATATTTTAGCTACAGTCGGTTATTCTGGAGAAAACTTGTTGATATTTGAACTCGATAAAAACATAAACTCCTCCCCATTCAATGCCAGAGTACGCTCCCTCAGAAGCTCCGCCCCACACAATGAAAAGCCAAGGATATTGTAATTGTGTTTGTCTGCACCACTTTGTTTGTCTATTTACGGAGCCTGGGCTGTGTAGACACCAGATTATCTTTTTCTGCACGCACAGAGAATGGGCCGCTAGTGAGCAGATAGCCTATTCACTGAATTTGACAGAAAGTGCATTAATATACACTATTACCTTTAATGTGAAATATTACCACGGTTGGGAAGTAACTAATTACAAAAAAACTAACTGTAATTCACTACAGTTACCAGATAAAATAGTGGAATCAGATTACATGTATTTAAAAAAAAATTGATGATTACTTCTAGGACTACTTTCAAATTTAAAAGAGAATTTTTCAGAAAAAAAATACATAAAACTATCGTCTATTCTCTTATTAACCTTTCGTTAACGTCAATCAGAAATATAAATGATGTCTTACTTTAATCTGATCCCCTGAGCAACATAAACAGTCACAAAAATTAATTAATAAATTAAAAAATTAAAAGATTTGGCACCGCCAACACAGTAAATTGCTTTGGATGGCATTTGAAGGCATGTGTTTAGGCATGAAGTAATCTAAAAGCAATGGAAAGTACATTTAGATAATCATTTAGATAATTTTGTTAATTTGGATACATTTAGATAATCCAAAAATTACATTACTGATTATAATTTTTGTCTGAAAAATTGTAACTGTGACAGACTACATTAAAAAAGTAACCTTCCCAACCCTGAATATTACATACAGTATATTAATCTCTATCTAAACATGTATAGAGTATGATTGCAGAATCTGTATGCAAATGCGCACAATTTTGATATTAGAAGCGTCCTGGTAATTCTCCAAATCCATTCTCATTCTCCACACATAAATGTGATGTCACCTGATGGCAGCGAAATATGCAACTAAACTGACATTTTGCTTGATTACTCTAGTCTCCTGCTGGACAATTTCAAATAAAATGTAATATGGGCAGTGTGAACCCCATGGAGTGAATGTTCAGCAAGTTTGGTTTCATTAGACCAAATTTAACCCCACCTTAAGGCTTCTGAAATTTGACTGAAGCATCGCTGGTTGGCCCTAAATCATTGTTAGACCTACTACTCTCTCTCTCATGTAAGAACTGCTTCTCTCCAGAAGAACATTTGAAAAACAAACACACCACAAGGTCTTGATAAGGAACTGGAGTGGCAGGTTCCTGATTCATATTTATTTTTTAAATAGCTACTGACCCTTAAAGTGTTTTCTCCTGCTGTAATGAATTCAAATATTCACCCTTGTGCTTTGCTTCCCTCGTGCCCAATTCGTCTCAGAGAGAAAGAGAGCGAGCGAGAGAGGGTGAGAGAGCACGAGAGAGAGTGAGAGAGCGCGAGAGAGAGAGAGAGAGAGAGAGAGAGAGAGAGAGAGAGAGAGAGAGAGAACGAGGAACCACTTATTGGATTTGAGAGGATATCCAGCAGGATAGATAGAGCAAAGGACGCTAGCTACCAGACACTATTCCCTGAGCTATAAATATATCAGGCCTCCTTCTACATCTGCTACTAGCAGCAGGAACAAACTTTTTCCCTGGGATTAATCAATTGTACGCCATTGTAAGCACTAACAGTAGCCTACCAGAACAATGCCTAAAATCCGCCAGTTGTGTTGGCAAGTCTCAACAAATCCCTCTGTATAAGTTTAACATCTGACTTTGAGTTACATAGTTGGTTGATGTGCATGTCAATCAAAATACTCTTGTCAAGTAGGCAAATCTTGACACAGTTAGCCAGACTTTACGTAAGTAAAGGCTGGCTCTGCGAGACTAGGCTTGACCTGAGCTGTAGGATGTACCCCCACTACTGTACCCTGCTTGTGTTACCATGGCTGCCTATAGTGTGACACTCTCATCCTATACCCAGTGGGACTATACATGTCATGCACACATCTGCATGTGTGTGGTTGCTGTGGCGATGGGCATCAGTTACTGGATCCAGTCCTCATGCCGTGTGGTTAATTTGCAGGGAGAGTGAGACTGGCATATCTTGTTTTCACCCAGCCAGTTAAGGGAAATGGTACGAGTTAGGATCACTGAGCTCCAGTAAAAGATAATGGTCAAAGCCCATGTTAGATTGCGCTGCGGTGTAATATCGGACTGTATCATTGGTAGTGACCTCCTAAACACAATTTACATTTATGAGTGACGTAGGGTCTGAAAACACCGAAAAAGCAGCCTTGTGAAAGTCCAAAGATGTTGGACTGTGAGGATTGCACAGCCTGTGGTGTGACGTTGCTCTGATTTATGAGGTGGATCGACCGTTTAGCCGCATGCTAAAATGTCCTGCTTGTTCAATTAGTCAATTTCTAAGTCTACACTGCCTTCATAAATACGTGTTATGTGCTAGAATGCACATGAGTGAATATTAACCAGGTATGGTCAGCCTGGCCCTCCAATAAGTTAGGAAGTTGACAGTCATTAGACCTAACAACTAGGGGTGTAACGGTTCGTGTATTCGTATTGAACCTTTCGGTACAGACGTTGCGGTTCGGTCCATGCACCATACCGTTCGTTTGAA